>UFQX01000051.1:882505-958942 GCA_900497675.1 Arapaima gigas
CAAAACCCCCCCCCCCCCCCACAGAGGAAAAAAATAGGCAGAAAATTTTTTAAAAAATGAAGCAAAAAACAATCATTATGAATCACTGATGAGTAATTTAACAAATGGAGCTGGAGCTTTTTGAAGGATTTCCAAGTTCTTGAGCGCACTGTCTACACACACACGCGCGCACGCGCGCATGCGCACACGCACACACACAAGTGTATGCTCATTGTATTGCCCTTAAATGAAGGTGGAAGGGATTTGTTATTTTAACTGTCATCCACTGTATACAATTAGGAAACCGACAGATGAACTGGGGTTATAATTAACAGTAATTATGTTTTTTTTTACTAAGGCATATAAAAAATTATTTTACAATAAAAATTTATTTTAGAATAAAAAAAGTGCACAAAAAAACTGCTACAATGCAGCTGGGAAAGTTCACACAGGGTTTATGAACTCAAGCATTTACTGGGAGATCTGGCAGAAGTCAGACAATATTATTTCTCTACTTGAAATAAATTGAGATCCAAATGGTTTATAGTACAAGAGCATAATATTTTAAATATGAAAGAGGGATATGATATAGTAAATGGAATAGTGGGGTCTTAAAAGGATAACAAGGCAGAACAGCTGTGTGGAATTTCAGAACAGATGGGATTTTCATTAGACATGAACATTAATGGTCCTTCAACTCTGCTGTCAGCAAGGAGCACATCATAATAAGGGACATGCTGGGGATGTCTTGAAGAATGAGCATGACACTGAGATGTGATGTGGAGACATGAAGGCAGTCAGCTCCCATGTGATGCATATGATGGTGGGTTGAGGTGGTCAAGGTCTACACTCACAATGAGGGCTGTGTGGTTCTTGCTGCGCACCGCCCTGTGCAGGGCTGTTATTCCGTCCTTGGTCCTGAAGTCCAAGTGGGCGCCGCCATTCTTTAGCACCTTGATAAGCTCCGCACAGCCTTCCAGCTGGGCCGCCATCGTCAGTGGGCATTCTGTACACACACACACACACACACACACACATACACACACACACACCTGTATCAAGGTGTATTCTCTGTCAAGGACCACAGAGAAGAGAATCTCAGTGCCAGCTTTCCCATGGGTCAGTCTCAAGGTGCCTTCATCACCCTGACCCTCGGTGACGTCCTGTCAAGTGACAGCTCAACCTAAACATGAAAAATGGCCCAAAGCTCCAGAAAAAAACTCTGAAAAAGCCAGTAGTCTCAGAAAAGACCAGTGAAGACAGCATAAAGAACTAGAAACATGGATTTTCCGCTTGTCAAAACAAAACTGCATCATTTGTTGACACGAGTTAAATTCACCTGCAGTAAATCCAGTTAAACTCAGTCCATATGCTGCATTTGCGGCCCATTATTTAGGACACGTGGAATAAAGCCATTCAGGCCATATTCTCAGTTACAGATGTGTCTTCTGCTTGCTGTCTGTCCAGTAAATATTTTGAGCAGCTTAAGTCTTTCCACAGAATTTCTCCTTTTTATCTTTTTGCGACTTATCTGCTACTTATTTTAGTGTATAATGCAGTATTCCAACAAATGTATACTGAAATGACTATGCCTTTTTCATTTCTCAACCATCTAACTAAAACAGAGGTAGTCACAAGACCTCAAAGGAGGTGGGATGTACTTAAATAAAATAATGCAGTTGATGGACAAAGTGCAGTTGCCTATATTGAAATTTCTCCCTCTGTATGAACTACCCAAATGATGAATTCTCCTTTGCCAGGTAAAAATTATATTGGATCTGTATGGCAACGCAAGAACTCTGCACACTTTTTAGGGCAGTGAACCTTGACATTTTAACATGGTCACTTTTGGAAATACTGCAACCGATGTTTCTGTTACTCTTCTGCGATGCTGCTTTTTTCCCTGTTTTTTTTTTGGGGGCAACAAATCAAAAAAATAAATAAATAGCTGGTCAACGACTTTACCCATCTTGCCCAGGTGTACTCACACTTTTGACTGGGACCGTATTTGTTCATTTGCCAGTTACGAGCCACTTTGGGTCACTGTCACACCTGCATCGTACCTCCAAACAAAGGAAATGAACACTTTACATTTCCAAATAGCGGCCTCACAGGTCCTGGCTCTACAGTGGCAGAAGCAGAGATGTTGCCCACTGTCGATTCCCCAAACTTCCTCATTCAGGCCCCCACAAAGCGCCACTGCCCCAAACCCTGCTGCAGAAGAAACCTGAGATCCCTCACCTCCTGTCTCTGGGTCGTGGAAATTCGGGTCGAGTCCTTTCTCTAGGAACTTGGCAACTTTCTCCACGTTCCTCTGCTGAACATACTCCATGAACTTCTTCAGGTTAGCCTGGGGGGAGAGAGGAAAAAACAGGGACGTGTGAGCTGAAGTTGCAAGGACACACACACAAGCCACCAGCTCTTGAATTCTAAATCGAAACAGCCACAAACAAACAGCGTTTACTAGTCACTGATCGAGAACATTAACCCTCTATTGACACCAACAGATATACAAGGAAAGGAAAACACTGCATTCCAGCATAAAAACCTCATACCATCTGTGAAACATGGTGGTGGTAGTATCATGGTTGGGGCCTGTTTTGCTGCATCTGGGCCAGGATGGCTTGCCATCATTGATGGAACAATGAATTCTGAATTATACCAGCAAATTCTAAAGGAAAATATCAGACATCTGTCCGTGAGCTGAATCTCAAGAGAACGTGGGTCATGCAGCAAGACAATGACCCTAAGCACACAAGTCGTTCTACCAAAGAATGGTTAAAGAAGAACAAAGTTAAGGTTTTGGAATGGCTAAGTCAAAGTCCTGACCTTAATCCAATAGAAATGTTGTGGAAGGACCTGAAGCGAGCAGTTCATGGGAGGAAACCCACCAACATAACAGAGTTGAAGCTGTTTTGTAAGGAGGAATGGTCTAAAATTCCTCCAAGCCGATGTGCAGGACTGATCAACAATTACCGGAAACGTTTAGTTGCAGTTATTGCTGCACAAGGGGGTCACACCAGATACTGAAAGCAAAGGTTCACATACTTTTGCCACTCACAGATATGTGTTATTGAATCATTTTCCTCAATAAATAAATGTCCATGTCTAATTTTTTTGACTCATGTGCTTGATCTGGTCCTCTTTATCTACTTTTAGGCCTAGTGTGAAAATCTGATGTAGTTTTAGGTCAAATTTATGCAGAAATATAGAAAGTTCTGAAGGGTTCACAAACTTTCAAGCACCACTGTACATTTAAAACGTCACAAAATAGTAGTTTTAAATGCATGAACAGAAAAAGTAAAATACGTGGAAATGCACTTTATTCATATGGGCTACATCAAAAGTCCCCTCTATAAATACACACTACGTGACTGACCCAACTATTTGACTGTCTTTGGCTAGAAACAAAACATTTAATCTGCAGGATATGAAATTAATTCTGGGCAAAATGTCTAGACATGCTCCTGAAACTTATTAAACAATGCAACATGAACTCTCCGGTGAAATATCACAACCTTGCACGTCTATATTATTTTATATTTGCACTAGGCAATGAAGTAATATTTCACTTAGTGGCACCTCTTACTGGGCTGTTTCACAATAATACACAATAGCAGTCTAATTTTAGCCATTGGAGTAAAATAATTCCCCTTTAAAACTAAAGATCTTTCTAAACTTTTCTTGGAATTTTCTCTGTTATCAATAAAACAGACTGTTTTCTCTCGATATTTGCTATCACTGAAGAAATAACTAATCCATATTGTATTACACGTGCAGTTTTTAAGCCCCATTCATGAAATAAACAGAATTAATGACCTCTTATCGGACCGTTTCACTAAGGCGCGTTTCTCAAGAAGGCATCGGGACCACTTATCAAGCTATCACCACAAAAAGAAGGGAACGAGCTGCAGTGGTGCCCAGCTGTTGCTGCCCTTCAGCAAATACTAATGTGCGTTGCTTGGTTGGTGGTGCGCTGAGTGCCGCATGTGGTTTCAAATGAGAGCATTTGCTAAGCAAATGAGTAATTTGATGCAGCATTACAGAATGTCACTGTAAGTAATGCCACCCACATCTCCACAGCCTTGTCAATATACAGGGGAAACACTGGAATAATGAATTACATCAGAAGGATGTGGTCAGATCCAAAGTAACAGACATTTCGTACCCAGAGGTATTTATATCAGTTATGATAAATGCACAGCGAAACAGCAAGGCGCACACTGATGTCTGTACTCAGTCTTCAAGATGATGTCTCTCCTTGTCTTTGCAGGTCTTTATCCAGCCGGGATAATGATCATACTCTTCAAGTTATAGAACTGAAGAAGGCAAATAAATCATTGTAAGGGGAAAAAGTGATCTGGCGAGAGGTCATTATTAATACATGACAAAACATCATCTGTGCTTATTGGGGCTTCAATACGGATGGAGCAGCACTGTTCATCTTACAGGCTGCTGAGCGCCAGAAGAAGCTGAGTGTTACCATTGACAACCACCTGATCTTTGAGCATTATGCTGTAGTGGGCCAGATCCAGCTGCTGCTTCTTCAGCAACATCCAGTACATCTGACTGCTCCTCAGAAAGGTTATTTATTCCTAAGAACTGGATCTCAGTGGTGGGAGGTCCAGTGACAGGACCACTAAAGCTTATCTGAAACCCCAAAGTTCATACAAACTCCAAACTACACACTCCAGCTGCACCCACCTCACCTTCCTTGTATGGTAAATCTAGTGTCTTTTTACAGTCTTCACATGTCAACTTACAAAACATGTTACATTTACTTACTACTAAGCCAAACTTGCATTGGGATGTGTTCTCCGGGCAGACAGCAGTTGTAACCACTATTTCACCTGCTATCTGGGTAGGACACCCAAAATGTATCAGAAGCATAGGTTAGAGATACACGGCTGGTGCGGCCGAACCCTGATGTGACCCTCTCCTCCCTGGAGTGAGCAGAGGAGCACTGCTGCATGTTAACCTCACCGTTGGCCAGACTCCTCAGTTCCAGGTCACTCCAGCAGGGAGACGAGCAGGTCACCTTCTACCGCACTTTGTTCCCGGCTGCTCAAGTGGCTCTCCCAGCGTTCATTATTTATGAAAGAAACATGTGCATCAATATTAATGTGCACGCACCTAGAGCTGCTCCATCTCCGTGGAAACCTGACACCTTTCCCTTGCTTCGCTCCTAAAGGGGAACCCGACACACTCTCTGGCTATGAAATGCCCTCACCAACAAGGCACATTAAGCCCCAGCCCACCTCACACCACCACCACCCTCACAGCACGGTGCACCTTGTTTCATTTCAGACATAAGCTTTTATCCATGTTGTAATCTCTTTCATCTGTGCAAATGCAGACACTTGTGTTTTTAACAACTACAAGGATGCCTTTTATTACAACCAAAAGCTGAGAGTGGCTGGTGTGCTGGCGTTGCTTTTCACCAAAACAATTTTTAAAAAAATCCAAGCTAAAACATTGCAATTTAAAACCATAACAAAAATGTTGAATAAATATTATGCGTATTACTTATTACCTCAACAACTTAGACACTAAGTAATCATAACTCTACAAAAAAACACAAACACAAAAAATAGCCATTGTGAACAACCAGCAGTATATACATTTTTAAATATTGTGGCTGATGTTTTATCTGCAGGTAAATAAATGCAGCTGTGCCATTAAACAATCGGTGCCATCTCCTGCTGTCGAGCACGTTTTTGCATTGTACCGTGGGAGTTGCATAAGTCCCTACCCCTCACGTTTAGCACAGGCGATCTGCCGCACCTCCATCACCCGGGGATGCGAGGGACACACAGCCACAACTCAACTCACCATGTGCCGATTGATTTGGCCCCGCTTCCCCTCGGCCGCGCCTCTGTCATCCTACGGGGTTTTTCCCCCTTCTCCCAGCGGTCAACATCCGGCACACACAGCCAGGCATCGGCTGGGTACTTGTCTCCGCTCAGCCCTGAACTGGAGGAGGAAAATTCACTCGAGCTTTCTGAATGCTCGATGTTGTTATGGTGATGCGATACAAAGCAAACGCTGCTCGGCGTACAGCGCGCGTGTGCGTTACAAGCGATGTGGATGTGAGCGCGGTGGCGAACTGAGCCATCATCAGCTGTCCATCTCTGCAGTCTGACGTCTTCAATCTCCGCCTCACAAAGGAAATTTATCATCTACACCGTTAAAATCTAAGTAGGCCATAACTGCTGGCCACCGGAAATAGAGATGGACACACAACTTGCATGGATGGTCTACCTATGATCCACAAGGCTGAATTTGAGTACATAACCTAAGGGTCCGATACCTCCAGGCGGACAGAACGTCCAAATCTGCATTCAACTCTCTGTCCTTGTCATTACTGCCATCACAGGTCACCGTCTCCACAGAAGACACTTGACTATTGACTACAGCAATTCGTTTAAGTGTCTGCCTGAGTGGTTCAACAGCTGCTCCACCACCAGGATCTGAGCCGATGAGATTTAGGTCCCGAGCTGCAGTTCCTTGAACGCTGCGGCACCCGCTGCCCACGTCCTGCCCACACACTGCCCACACGTTCCCTCACCACACAAGTCAGAGGTTCTGCACGCAGCATGAGCAGTGAAAGTCCTCATCACCGCGAGGTATTCAAATTACACCCAGGACAGAACACACCATCAATCCAAAATAGTCCTCATCTATGCACCTGCTACAAATAGGGACATTTTTTAGTGCTCATTTGGTAAATAATTGACCTTTTTTATATGCAAAAAAGTATATATACTTCCAAAACTGAGAATAGTACTGCTGCCTTGAAGCTGCAATGTTTTACTTATTTGTACAGCAGGGTAATTTTTACTGTATCAATTCGGAGTAAGCACCTTATCCGAGGAAGGAGGGGGAACTTGAACCTTGGCCCTTTGACTGCAAGAGGATGGTTCTAACCACTACGCCACCTGCTGTTAACCACAGTTGCATGGGTTTGGAAGTCCTCTTCCAAATCATTGTGATCGCAGCTATTTAAGTGATTCCTCAAAACCGATTCTACGCAGTTGATATCACAGTACAGCAATGAAGACCAAATAATGCAAAACTGACCAATTTCTTATCTAAAATTTTTCACTGCACACCTGCAAAGTGTAACTCAGAAGCAACATTTAGCATCTGATCATCAATCAACCTCCACATACATGTGAAATATCTCAACAGAACTGAAAACGATTCTTTTAAACATATCCAAAATTATGACAGTTTGTGATAAGAAAGCATGATAAGTACATTTTATATTATCTAATATTGTTCAGTATTATCTAGAAGACAAGGCTTAATGAGCTGTATACAGAACATCTTGATGTTTAAATAACACAGTTTGCTCTTTTCGTCCCTCTTGCATACCGTACTACGGCAAAAATTATGATCATTTTCTACTTAAAAAAAGCACTGCCACTGGTGTCATTTGAACATTAAAATATACATTTTAGCACATGAAGAAACCCTTTTTAGGTCCAGTTTGTGTTGTACCAAAGGCCACATACGCAAGACCCATCACACAAGCAGTTAAAAACATGCATGGGGTCATTATGGAGACCTTCAACAAGACTCTTCAAGCTTTGGTTGTGTAATGGGATACCAAAACCTTTGCGCTCGTGTTGAACGGTGCTCAATAAGACAGCAAGGAAACTCACTTCGTTCAAGAACTGTCAATCTAATTCCACGCTTGCATGAATACTGTGGACACAACTCTAGTGGAGTTTGCTCTGGTCACCAGTCAACATTGGGACTGCAGGGGTCAACAACAAATACTAGTTACATCCCTCACCTTTAACACCTAACACTGTCTGTAAATTTGAATATGGTCACAACATCTTTTTTTTTGATTACACCTGTGAATGAGCCAAAGGTTAACAAGACAGGCTGCATTCCAGTTCATTTCAAATGCCAGTATGTGTATGGCAATTAGGAGCGGAAGCGCGGGCGAGGGCCCTCTCCAAATGAAAGGCGATGGATGGAGAGCAATGTAGGGAGCCCGGAGCACAAATGTGACTGAAGAGGGGAGATGGAAAAAAAAAAAAAACTAGAGACATCGTTTGGCTGCTCACGCTCACCGTGGGAGGCAGGAGCACACAACAGAATGCGCTCCTCCAGTGAGCCCAATGTACTGCATTCGTGTTGAATACAACAACCTACCTTTTCCCACAGTCTTTCCTTTATTTTCTGGGGCAATACTAGATGATTGCCTTAGACAGCATAGTCTAGATACAAATGCAAACAGTGTGGACCTCAGTTGGAACACTGGCAGCATCACATCTCCACAATGCACTGTTGAAAACCAATTGGTGAGGAATTGATAGTGATATATCTGATTTATCCTGTGTGTGCTCCTGTAGCACTGGGCCATTTCCTTCTGGATTAATAAAATTCTCATTCATTCCATAAATATTTTTGCTTCTCGGTCAGTGACACATCCATTACTGGATGTAGGAAATATTTTTTTTATGTTATTTATGCATTTAGATCTTTCGGGACTTTTATACCCTGCCACAAACATGGTTACTAACTCATTTAAATTGTGCTTTTCTCCAAAGTGACTTCTGCTACTAAGACATAATAATTTACCCAAGTAGATAGTCGGGCAGATTTTACTGCCTTGGTTAGGGGTAAGTACCTTGATGAAGCGTCCAACAGTAGGAGTTGGGTTTAGAATCTGGGCTCTTGGAGTGTAAGACGGCTGCTCTAACCACTAGACCACCAGCTACCCGCCAGGGCAGATATGTTGACACTCGCATAGTAGAGACCTGTGTTTGTGTATCTGCCCTGGTGCTTTGCTGCCTGTTCCAGTGTTGGTGACCTCAGTGTGCCCTGCAGACATGTGATTCTGGGTAATGAGGCTAATGTATTCTTTGGCTTTTCACAGAGCTGCAGGTTTCTATCTACAGACCTTGACCCTCCCCCAGTGACTGCCTGTCTGTTGTTGATGGGAGGGTGTTCTGCTGGGAACTGCAGGAGGGCCATGCCTTTGTATATGCACCCAAGAACAAGGCAATTTAGACTGACCCTTCAAGACATGGCCACCCACATCAACATGTCATTCTTCTAAAATGGGACAATCTTGGGGCTAATTAAACATCGGATTAATGGAGAAACGATTCTGTAATGAGGATGGAGCTTAGGACATGGCTGCCGTGTCACATTATTTGTGTCAAGCAAATATGAAGACTTTAAGCTGAGATGTCAGGAAGGCTTAAGGTCTATATGATCATTAGCCAACAGCACTGCTGGACCGCAGCGTTTCGTGTTGGCAAGCCGCAAGCAGATGATGCTGTCACTAGCTCGACCTCAATGGCTAAAGGAAGATACTGCTGCATACTTCAATGAGCTCCAGGTGCTCAAGGATCGATATCCATTTGGACGTAATGGCCAATAATCACTGCCTTTCAGGTGGTGCCAGGAGGATAATCGAAACTGCAAACAGCCAACAGATAAGAGGGTAAACAAGTGTGGAACTCAATGTGCAGAGTCACTGGAGACACACACTGGGCCCACCAAGAATTTATGCCGGATTTGATACCTACTAACTTTCATAAAAAAAGGCCAGATATCAAACGACAAAAGCAAGCAACTCAGCAAGTAACTTATTTTTTCTTTTATTCACTTATATTTAAGATATGAGAAAAATATTTTAAGTATCAAAATGGGTGCATTAGTTCTCACGAATTGGGACTGTACTAGAGATGGATTTGAAATGTTCTTAAATAAAGGCTTCGTACAGGTTTTTGACAAACCCATGGATGCTCTTTCTGAAACACATACTTTAAACAGTCCAATGAAGAGGTCCAACCTTTGGTGCAAAATAAGGTGGGAACTAAAGGAAACTTGCAGTGCCAGCTACACTGAGCACACCTGAGAGGAGCAGCAAAACAACACAACACACAAATGTAGAGCAAAAGATGATGGGAACCTGCTTTGTTTCTCAGAACCTAGTGAACAGTAAAGAACACCATTCGGCATTTGATGGGTGTATGCCCATCACCGAATAGCATTAGTCAGAACATGATCGGAACACGCTGTTGGCTGAATATGAGGAAATGGAGATGCACAGTTGGGTCCAAAGGAACTAATAAAACAAAGTGCAACATTTGAAGTTCTGGATCCAGCTAGAAACATCTCTCTCCCTTTCCTGTGGTTGGCCCTCAGTGAGAGCCCTTACTGCTGGGCAAAAGGTGACCCTTTAGAAGCAATGCTGCATGAATATATGTAAAGCACGTACGCTAAAGAGTATTTTCATGCCTATAATACCATCAACACTTTATCGTCACCATCACAATATGCACTGAACATTTCCTCCAACCCGTATCATTAGATAAGGGCTGACATGCCATTCTGTTCACCACAAATTCAAGGGATCTGTATTTACTGCACGTAGTGGAGGATTGTGTCACCCGATCAGCGTTGCCTTATCGATGCAAACCAAGTTGTGGGCTGACGTGCCAGCTGGAAATGCCGACCTCAGGACTCGGCACGTGGTGTGATACTTTGGTGGAACCAGCTATGTGAGGAGTGAATGTTAGGATTTAAACATTTATTCATGGCAGGCATCACGCAGGAGGAGGTCACAGTAACTTGCCCGGGGCACTTGAATAGTGCGAGATGAACCATTATGGTGGGGTACATGAAGACACAGGAAAATACTAAACATTAGCATACTAACAAAAGCCTATGGCTATCTAAGGGACACTGAAAAGTGGCAGTCTGGTGAGTAATTTATTATATACGTCATTTTTTCGTTTGCTTTTTTATTACTCATCCACAGAGTGCACATAAATCATGTGCAAAATTATATTCAAAACTGTTATGATTCCAAATGGGAACACTACAAATACACCCCTATTCAGAAATACTATGTTTTGACCGCAATTGGACCTAATGGGATGACAGAATGCAAAATGCACAAACTATGTCGAGTTTTTACGCACAAATCTTGCTAAATCCAAATATGGATTTAATTTATATTGCAAGTTCACCATCAGCATAGTGTGAGAGCTCAATACAAACCTGCACAGGTTGCCATCTTTGTTTGTTTGTTACATGAAGTTGATATGCTGTAGGCTCGTATTGACATGAAGTGCATAAATCTTTAAGTAGGAAAGTTAAAAGTATTACCTGATTCCCAGGTGATATGGAGGCAACTAAAAAAGAGCACATAGACCAGGACCAGCAGCCCAGAAAACAAGCAGAAGTAAGTGCAGGTTCATGTCCGTCGTGCCACTTCATACTGAGGGGACACTTCTCAAGTCCCAAGGACCCCAGTTGGGTTTCAAAAGCAGTGGTCTGCAGTACAATAGGTGGTAAACTGTGGGTCAAGGGTCATGGACACCACACCTGCTGATATAGGCAGGCACTAAGGTGAAAATGGCAAATAATATGAGTTGGAGGAAAGAACTTCCGTATTTTGTGCATTTTCCCCAATCTATTTAAATCCATAAACCAATTTGCTATGAGTTAAGGATTATTATGGATTAGAGAAATCTTGAGACCAACTAATCCATCATTTAGGATAAAAAGCATTGCTGGGTGTTTGTGGAACTTTATCATGAGCATTTTAAAGGACTGTGCTGCCAATGGGTCTGTTTGAACAGCCTCAAATCAGAAATAATTGAACATGTATCTTGTGTGTTTGTGTTTTAGTCACCTTGGAATGATCATTCAAAGTAAAATGGGTAGCATCAAAACAGATTTCTGCGTTTCAGAATCTGAGGTTGAAGTTCACATGGATTTATTCGTGCGAATCTTTGATGAGAAGATGAAAAAGGTAGACTATATCGGGCAGAATAGTCACAAGAAGAAAAATACATCAAACAGGATGCAAAAATGATGGGTAGCAGTATTTAGACACAGCAGATATTAGCAGTTTCACCAGCTTCTTCTTGTTTAAAGTTTCACTGACGTAAAAGTTCAGCGTTGTTACAGAATCTTCACATTTATACAACTATTCAGTTGTGCTTGAGGACTTTCATATGTTAATACTCGCCCAGAGTCTGCTACTGTCAAACACATATTATTATTAAAAAAAAAAACACAGTTAATGATAAAATATGTAGGGCTAAAAATCACACTTCAGTGTAAAATTAATGGCCAAATCGTTGGTATTATTCATTCCTGTCAGCCATACCTGGTCAATGAGAATAAATGTACATAAATAAAACACAAGTGAAGAAAACTTTGCAGCACAACTTATATTTTCAGAACCTCTCAAACTCCAACAGAATCTCCTGGGCTCTTTTTTGGGGAATTTTAAACAGAGTGGTTGTTACCTGTTGTTTCTACTTCACAAACATAAAAGATCCCAGGAGCTTAGACTGACTGTATTACTACTTCGTGGACACAGATGGAGACCCAAAAATACACAAGAGATACAATGGAGATGCTCGTCCGCAAGCTCAATAAGCAGGGTTGGGGATGGGCGTTAACCACCATGTGTTGCTCTGAAACACAACCACACTTGAAAAGTGAATGTACAGACTATAAAGATATCAATTTCCAAACAGACAGATGTAATTTTCACTCTGAACGGTAAATAAACAGACGTGAGGAGGCCCGGAAATGTACCGATCACACACCGTATGTAAACCCGGTTCCATCAAACACCCCCAAGCAGTGGAAAAAGCATTTAAGTACCCAGCAAGATTTTGCAAAAATTGCTGAGCCACCAACAAGTGATCTTGGGGGACACAGAATCAGGTTTGCCAGGTGAACAGCATCAGATGCGCAGGAAAAGAAAACAAGGAGCACAAAGCGGTAACAAGTTGGTGTGTAAAATGACGCTCAGTAGGAATTCATGGGGGATCCGTTTAGGGTGGAAAAATTTGATTTTAATGCGTGTGAAATATCAACAAATGTTGTTACACACAACCAATTAAACTGCTTTAGTAGCACAATCTCGGTAGGAAAAAAACACCATGTTTACCAAGCGCACACCAGTGCAAGTATATAGCCGATGCAGCCATGAAAATCAAAGCTGGATGACAATTATGTATGAGAATAGACAGTTATCTCACAGAGGACGGACATGGATTTCTCCACTGTTAATATTCGATAAATAATTAATTTCTTATTACAGCTAATTATTAGAGCTGATTTTTTACACATTTGTCAAGCTGGATATTCAAGTTAAGTACCTTGTTCAGATGTACAGAGTTCCTGCTGAGACGTCAGGTGGCCACCCAACAACCGGCCTGCGTCTGTGTCCCTAACTATTATTTTACACCGTGCCTTACAGGTATGTCTGGGCATGGTCAGATCCCACTGCGCTATAAAGAGTGCTGAATCTGAGTCAAACAGCTACCAAGCACCACCCGGAGAAACCGCAGTGACGTAGAAACTTATAAGTGCCCATGACGAAGGTTCTACTCATCTGCATGGGTTTTCGCTGCTCCACAATCGGCCGTGTCCGCCATGTGTGACAAGCGCCACAGTGACCTTTCGAGAATGTTAGCAGCGGAATGGAGTAAAGCCAGGTTACATTAGGGAAGTTTGTAGAATATGCTCTGCCGATCACTGCCGTAGTGAACCGTGCAAATTCCCACAAAGAGCAAGGCAAGCAAACAACGGCGCGCGTCTTACAACAATTCACATAAATACGAGGCTGTCAGTTGTTCTGAAATCTTTTCAAGTCGACTGGAATTCGACTGTCAACGCATCGTTGCACAGAACACAGTTACGCTCAGTTATGCACCTATAGACTAATCCAAATAAAACATTTTGAAAATGAACAAAGTAAGATTAATAATACATGCAGGAAATGTATGAGATTTTTAAATGTGTAATTGTTGAGCCTCGTGCTTTACACGGTTTTCTTCTCTCAGTCAACATTGATAAAACACACACTCCATGTCTGCCTTCAGCGCTTTACCAGAGAACAAAAGTGTGAGTGAATCTGCAGGACGGCACTAACACAGCGTCCAAACTACACAACAGCACAAAACATAGATGTGCACTCAAGCCTCCTGAAATATTTCTGCATGCCTCCTCCTGTCCTTAGATCGACAGAACTGGGTTTTTTTTTCTGGTGTACAGTCGCTGATGCTCTACAGTCTACTTGGGGTTTTTATTATCTTACTGTTTAACGCAATTTAGCTTAATAAAATTGCAGAGTCCCTTCTGGGACTTGAATTGATGACCTTCAGTCAGCGCTGTTAACAACTCTTTCCCCTCCTACTTTCCTCATTATAAACAAGAATTTGGTACTTGGAAGCGATAACCTCTGTGCATCATCAGCTACAACCCAATCTAAAGTAAATGCACTATAAAATGCTCTAAAAACAATATTGTGATGCAGCTTCTTCACGATAGACACGGTTCCATCAGTTTCTTTATCCAAGTGGGAAATTTAAACGTTGCCATGGCACTTGAATCTAATCTTCAACCTACTGGAATTCATTGTAATCATAAAGTGACAAGGAGAGTGAAGCAAAGCCATTTCACTGCTGTGTTATGGTGGCTGTAAACAGGGTTCGTCTTTCTTCACCTCACTAGAGCTGAAGCATTATCTGCCTTAGTGTGGCCACAAGGGGTTTAATAAGAAAATCAGTAGATAAATCCCGAAGACCCCAATTGCAAGCCACAATGCTGCCTCCCTGGGTGCTTTCAGGAAGCACAGATCTTCCCCAAATCTCACTCCCTAAATGCCCCCACAAAATAACAAGAAAAACTGGCAAACAGCAGAGATGATTCTGCAAAGTAATGAACCTTTCAGGTAAATTGTGGCAGTTGTCGTAAAAAGTTGTTCAAGAGGTGGGTCTTTATTTGTGAGGCCTTGGAGGAGCTCCGAGGGCAACTCTTGTTGAGGCAGCTGGGTACTTCAGAATGACACAGGATCTCAGCAGACCCTCAGTCCTCTGTCTGGTACACTGGACACACATAATGGTCCTGCTTGAGCCTAATCAAAAAGATTCTACCACCGCTACGCTCGTGCTTCCATCCCACCCCGGAGTGAATATTCTCAGCCTTTTTGAGGCGGGCAATGAGGGTTTTAGTCAGAAGTCAGATGAGAGTAGCCCAGAAGCCCAGAAGTCAGGAGCCCCTTTCAAATGCACAACCGGTCTCCAATTTATGACCGCAAATTAGCCTACCCTATGCACAGAAATTAATCCCGTTGCCATGGAAACCCCTTTAAAACGCACTAGTCAATTCTGTGATTCAGTCATGCTGATCCGTTTTTCTTCTCCACAAAGGAACTATTCATTTATTTATCTGTACACAAATATATCACCTTACTCATCAAACTAGATTTAAAGGAAACGCTGTGCTTCCTAGTGGGGTCACCTCAAGGGTTCTAAAGTAGGGTTCCTTGGATGACACCAGGTTTCAAGTTTAAGTCCTTAACCACTAAGTTTTCAGTAAACGGAAAACACCTCTAGGGATTATTCTTTTCTAGAAATTTACCAAAAAAAAAAAAAACGGTTTGCAGTGATTGCATCAGTCAATAACACTATTACTTGCTTGAAAGACCTCAGAGATATTTCAATCTGGTCAGATCTGACTGCTCAAAAATCCAAGGAAAACAGTGTCCTGCTCACAAAGTGCTTGCGACACTGATTCCCTGCTGAAAAGGAGAAGCAATGAAAATTTTTCAGTTTATCAACTTTCAAGCATGGCACGCTGGTCATCTGATCACAAATTGTCCTGGATGGCAGAAGAACTTCATACTACAGAAAGACACAAAATAAACAACAGCCAGGCTAATGAACTATACTGAGAAAACACTAGAAGCACAAACCATATGTCATCCTTAATTTTAATAAACTTTAACTGAACTGTAACAGAGAAGCCACCACCTTCAACCATAAATGTAGCCAAAGGACATACAACACTTGACAGACAGTAGTTAAATCAAGATTTGGCTAAGCCTCAAAAATGAGGATCTCTGAAAAAATGAGACGTGTTCCCTTGTCAAACGTAAAGCCCTAATGTTGCCAGCTCATTAGTTGACGAATTCACGTCCTGCTTCTTGAACGGCTTCTCTGTGACACAAACTTGAGGCTAATTTGAAGTGACATCGCTTTCAGCTACCGCATCATTACACACACACACACACACACACACACACACACACACACACACACACACACCAAAGGAAGACCACAGCCAAGTAGAGAAATGGTGACCTCAGGCCATCTGACGCAGGTTTGCCTCTCATTCTGCAACATTGCTGTGGACGGGGCTGCCCTCCCATCTGCTTGCTGCAGGTTGCTGTGATGCAGGCTTTGTGTGCTGCTCTCGATTGTGCCCTGGTGAGCACTTGCACATGCAGTCTCATCCTGCTCCAGCAGGCACTGTCACTGCTGGCTTTAATCCATCAAAACTATTCCGTTCTGGCAGAGCATGAACCAGCCCCTCGCACCCAAACACACCCCTACCCACCCCACCAAACTTGGAATCCTAGAGGGCCAAGTCTGGCAGGTTTTCCATCTCTCCTTAAGTCACTGAAATTCAAAGAGGAGTTAAATGTGTTCAGTGAGGAATGTAATTTGAATAAGGTGGGTAACTGCCTTGTTGCAGCAAAAACCTTCTTGAGGTGGGTCTCCAGGGCTTGAGAGTTGAGTAGACCTGTCATGCGCCATTTCCTCAACCCATCCCCATCACATTCAGTCCTCTTGAGATGTCTTGGCTGTACTGCTTTTTTGCCAGGGACAGACAAACTTGTCTGTCTCTGGTGTTGTCACACTGCCTTGAGGTTAAGTCTTGCAACAATTTTTTTTGTGATCATGCTAGCAGCACACGGCTCAATTTTGCACCTCCATTTTTCCATCCAGAAGCACAGTGGTTGCATGTAAACACACACACACACCTTTAGACATTCAAATAAAAAAAACACAGCTGCTATCTTTTTTTACGTAGAGTTGTTAGTTCAGGTAACATCTGGCTGCAGCTTCCTTGCTACCACAATTTCAGATTAGCACTTGGATTGATGTGAGGTTTAAGTGTGTTTTTGTGTGTGAATATATCCACTGCTGAAGAAACAAGTAGGTCCATTAAGCTGAGCTAGCTGAAGAGCTGAATCAATTTGGATCCTTCCTGTGTGCCAACAAAAGGAACATACAGCCAGGCTGAGGGGAAACCATGGGACTTCAGCAGTGGCACAAAAACTGAAGATGCTCTAAAGATGTTGTCACTGAGTGGACTTTTCAACCACACCGACCTCTGGTACATCAGATGCGTGAGCTATAGTTTATTCCCCTGGTCATTTTGCAGGAAACTTAGGCAAGTCTCCCGAAGTTTGCTGAACACACAATCTCATGACCATGGTGCATATGATTTTCAATTTGACAGTGTTATGGACACCCCAAGATACTTTTATTGTTTCTTTCATAGACCAGGGAAACTGTGTTTTGAAACTGCCAAAAATGGGATTCAACAACAGCTGCAGGGGCCTGGCTGAGCTTCAGGAATGTGAGGTGTCATCACATCAGTCAGAGAGCAGTGAAAAGAAATGGCTGAATCAGCAGTGGTCATGTGCAGAGCACAGGGATGGGAGTGGGGATGTGGATTGCAGGGTCTAGCAATGGGATGACAAGCAGGGGATGGGATCTCAGGGTGCCAAGTGTCCTTCAACACTAAGCCAGAAGTCCACCAGAAAATTTGCAAAGACTGGCCATTGGCAGATTGTTCCCTGCCTGTCAAGCTGCAAAAAGAGGATCACTGGGTAGAGTAACACAACCCACATTCTCACTGCTACCTCAAAGGGTCGAAACCTGTTTGACACAAGTATGACGTAGCCCATATACACACCTGCCAGGTCATTAGGCGCAACTAATATAAGTACAGACTGGTGGTGGGTGAGTGATGGTGTGGAGAATGTCACACTTTTAGGCTGTTACTACCAGTGGAATGCTGTTGTGAATGCCTCAGAGCATAAAAACTTGAAGATCACGTGCCTCAATTTATGGATAGCCTAGTGTTTCTAAAAATGATTCTTCCAGCAGATAAGTTCATATAATAAAGCACAAATCAAAACACACAAATGATGATGCTTCTACACCAGCAGTCTCCAGTGTCACCAGTTGTGTAGTCCATAGAGCCCGTTTGTGATGAGGTGGAAGACCATCTTGACAGAATGGCTGTGCCTTCAAAAATCTGCAGAAGGTCTGCTAAATTGTCAAACCATCACGTACCAAGAACACCGTGGAATGCGTTCTGCACCTGGCTTCACAACCCCCATCGTTCTTGTGGCAAAAGAAGGCTCCACCTTGCACTAGCTCAGTGTGCCCAAAATGGCCAGTGAGTGCAGTCACTCTCAGACAGACAGCGAGGGCTAGACAAGAAGGATAAGTACATATGAATCAGCGGAGGTGACATTTTCCCACTGGATTATTACTGCACTAAAGCATCTAAAGCATCTCACACCAACACATTGGTTTTTTCGCCACAGCGAAGCCTCCGGCATCGCTATCATTTCAGCATACGCTCTCAAAAAAGTTTATACTTTATAGTCAGTTGTCAAAGTTATTTACCAGTAATCAGTCAATCATTTGCAAAAGGAAACTCCCCTTCAGTGACCTGAACCTACGTTTTGGTGGCCAGTTGATGGCAAACCTGCAATTATATTATTATATTAACCTACAATTATATATTTTTAAGTTCACATTAATCATGATGAAACCACAAAGAATGACAGTGTGGGCCAAGACAGTGGTGTCCAAGACCTTGTCCTTCTTTCTTCCTTGTCTGTGCAGTAACCAGGTTTTAATGTATTTTACTAAGTTTTTAGCAGCATTAGCAAGCAGTCACATTACCAGCGCTGTTGCTGGCCCAGTCCTGTTCCATGCTCCCTTGCTGAACTTCACATTCACAAGTGCGGAATTCACGCAGGTTGACAGATAGTAAATCCTTAAAATAATACCCTGGCTCTTCTTTTCTGCTCCTTTGGTAGGTGCCAGTACATGGTTGTACGACGAATTGCTACCGTAAATTCCAATAGTGTCTCATATTGGAAAGGTGAAAAGGACCTAGATTTGCTTGATGCACACTGCACCTAGGTGGGGGGGGGGGGTGTCAACAAGGAGGTATGCCAGGACCCACAGCTGCAAGGGAGCCTGCTTTTCAGTAGCGCCTCCTGTAGGTCGGGATGGGAAATACATAAAGGAGCCAATGACACGAGACTAGGAAAGATTTGCAGATCTGATCATGGACAACAAAGTATGAACAATATTTAAAGAGAATACACGTTAATACTGCCGTAGCTGCATATCCTGCTAAAGTTAAAAAAACCACCTGTTTGCAAATGTTTAAAAAAATATAATCAAATTGAATTATATTGCACTTTATGGGGTGGATTGGGATTAAGCCCAGTTTCAGACTAAATGAGAATGTCAATATACTGTAGACTCTACATTTAAATACATTTCCCTCTCAAGGACTAGGTTAAATCTGTGCCCAGAAAGCTGTCTTTTTAATGTTTTTTTTATTAAATAATTTAAGTGCAGACATTTTCAACACCAGGGAAGACAGAGCTTAATAAAAACATGACAATAACAGATACATCCCTTCCTGAACACGTAGGCAGCGCTGGAGACGTCTGTTGGGAGGGAAACTTAAAAGGAACAACAGGAACTCCTGTTTGGGGTTTAGTGCTAAAGGATGGCCAGGTGGTCCTTGGGGGGGCACATTTCTGTCTTTTGTGGGGTGCTACAGTCTCCCATGATGTGAGTTACTTTGGACTCACCAGGCAGAGTGATGACCTCCACCAGACACGTCCCCCCCCTACTGACAGCTGCATCCGTTGCCCTCCAATAGTGTCCTGAGCACTCCCTTGCCCCAGGGCTTCACCAGATGAATTCATGTCTCCACAGTGACAGCATTTGTGCAAGGAACAGTTCAGAAATGGTCCAGAGGACCACATTTGTGATGCACACCGTACTGCATTATAGGAGTACAGTTCAAAGCGACAGCGGCTCAGAGGACCAGAGTAAAGCAGTTACTGTGACATTCGGTTTTAATGAGCTCCACGTTCATGCTGGCTTCCAGGGTTTATTACTGCATGAGTGTTAGGGCAGCCAGAGCAGAAAATACCCCCCATACACACCGCCCACCTTGCCAGTCATAGCTTTTTTTTGGAGTCAATACAAAGGTAAACATGTGACAGATATTTGCATCAAAATTTAATTAACCCTAAGAGAACACATACACAAAGTAGTGGTTTAGCCAGAAAACGTGTAGTAAGGAATGCTTTTTCAATGTGTGTGTGTTGTATGTGTGTGTGTGTGTGTGTGTGTGTGTGTGTGTGTGTGTGTGTGTGTGTGTGTGCGCGTGCATGCTGATCAGTATTCTGCCACTGAACTGCTGAAACAATGCGCCACCACATGCAAAACTTGGAGCAGTCATTCCACGTCTGCTATCACAACAGAAGATGCTGTTCAGTATCTGGAGCCCCTTCTCCACACCCACACACACCCCCACCCCCCATGGCATCCCAGCTTCCAGATTGCCACCAACCCCCCCCACCTCACACGTGCCTGAGCTCACGCCTCCCTACGTCCGGCAGGAACGGTGAGAATGTCCACTGACAAGGCAGGCATTGTCCCACAGAACACACACCGTTAACATTCCACAGCAGTCCACCCACACACACACACACACACACACACACACACACACACACACACACACACACACACACACACCAGTGAGAACAGAGACTAGGATACCTTACTATTAATTCTGGACTTCTCCTTGCGTGCCTTCTTCTGCCGTTTGTCCACAGTCCCTCTCCTCCCCAGAGCGGAGCCCATCGCGCACCATCAGGCTGTGCGTTTGCGGCAGTCCCGGGGCCAAAACATTGCCCACATGGGGAGGTCCCCGGTGCCGCCCCCCTCCAGCTCTCTCTCCCGAGCAGACAAGCGCAAAAGGGGAGACAGAGGGGCGAGGTGGCTGGATCCAGGCGCAGAGTGTGTGCAAGGGGGTGTGGTGGGGAGGAGGGGGGACAGGGAGGCGGGGACAGAGGACTGAGGGGGAGAGGAGGCTTTCTGAGGCTGTTCACACACAAGCGGCCCTCTACGCCTGAACAGCGGCAGCAGTTAGTCTGGGTGGACAGCTGGTCCGTTTATTAGTCATACACTGGACATCACTGGGCTGGGTGGTCAACTGGTTGCCCCCCTAGCTGTAGAAGTCAGGCTGGATTAGACTATTCACTAGAGTTCCTTGGAAGGGTGCAAGTGCCTTTACTACAGCTCTCCCTGTGGGCACTCGTTCCTATCTGGCTTTTTCTTTTTTCCCTCCCTCCATCTCTCCATGTCCACTCCCCGTCTTCATCTGTGCTGCTCCACATCTCCGAGCCTCTGAGTGTTTTTATAATCGGTCTGCCTGAATGCCCTTGCAGCCTGCTCTGTGCTCCCTTTGCTGCTGCTGCATATGTATTTGCATGTATGAGTGGATCCATCCACCAGTAGTGAGCATGGAAGCAAAGAGATGAATCAACGGAAGAGTTAAATAATTAAGAGTAATAAAAAAATCACAAGCCGAATCACAGATAAAGACATGATGTGACTTTCCATCTCCAGAGAGGACACAGCGGAAGGGCACTAAGATATCAGGACGACTGCAGGGGTCTCAGCTACTGCAGAACACTGTCTGTCGGCCACTAAACCGAAGGTGTGTTTGCTGTCGGGAAGCGGGTGCGTAAACACTGGCTACCAGGTGTGCTGCAGGATCAGGTGTCCTTGTGCCCAGCTTATGGATGGACAAATACAGGAGACATATTTAAACAAACTGCACTCCAGATGACATTAAACTGTGGAAAACATTTGCAGCCACTCCTTCTGTCCCATAACTTTGCAGCACCTCACACCATGTTTATATGTCAACAAAAGATAATGGTGAGGCAGCAGGTGGCGTAGCGCTTAGAACTGGAAAACAACCTCCTGCTGTAGTACCCTTGAGCAAAGATCTAACACAGTACAAACTACCAGCCTGTAGCGGTAATAAATGGGTAAATCACTAAGTGGCTTAAGGATGCTTTTCAGAAAAGCGGTAGAAAAATTTTTAAAAATGTAAATAACCGATTTTGCACTGCAGTCTCACGGCTAATTTCTCTTTGTTGTCGCTGTGATTCCTCGCTAACAGCAGCGTGACAGAAGTGGAAATGACACTTTGTTACGAACTTAAAGATTACACAGAGTACATGTACATTAAATGCCGCATTTACGTATAAAGCAATAATTTATGTGCTGCTTTGTATATTGCTGGAGGTGTTAAGCTTACAGTTAGAAGGGGAAATAATGACAAAAAAGGGTTAAATGAATGGTGTACACTATTTCTCAATGATTAGTCAAGTAGCCACAAACCTGCTAAGTTGTGTTCATTTTTTTGTACTCTTTTTCTTTGGTTCTTTGGCATCTGCTTTGGTTTACTTTATTTTATTTTGTGTACAACACCGCAGTCGGTGATGAGGAAACACCAAGTCCAGATTGTTTTATATAGAAAAACCACACGCAAGGCATGAGTTTCTGGGGCAAAGTGGTATTATGGCTGCCCCTTTTAGTTGTGGGGGACCTTGCTGTGCTTTGGGATCCATCCTGAAGCCCACACACACACACACACACACACACACACAGCTCAGTCTATGAAGGCGAATGAATCAATTAAAAGCTCTGCCTGTCCGACAAGTGTGGCCAACACAATTGGCTTCTGCCACAGTTCATTAGAGGTCTGTGATGGGTACCCGAGGCCCAGCGGGAACGACACGCCCGCCACCGCCTCGCTGGGTTAACCTCTACAAATCCCCCTCAGCCACTTTATCCCCAGTACGCTGCACAACCAACTCGCACTTCACTGGATGCTGCCATTTGTCTCCACTGCATATTGCAAGACACCTGCATAACTGTGCACAGCGAGTGCTCCTGTCTGCTTGGCTGTGCTGGTAAGCCACTTAATTCTCATCAGCTGCTGCCTCTGAATTAAAAAGTACGACTGCGAGAGGATGCCAGCTTGCCAGTAACATAATACAATCAGGACCCGATTTCTCAATTAGGATCAGATGTTTTGTGAACTGTGTGCGCTTTGTTCTGGCACTAGAAAGAGACCTTTTTTGCAAGCCCATGTTCACATTGCCTTTATTCACTGCAGCCCTCTTGGATAAAAGGAAAGACTATGTTTATCCCCGGGTGGAGAGCAGTGGCCCACAGAGTAGCTTTGTAGTAAATAATGGTTGACCTAAAGAGAGGCCTTTCACATCACTTTCCGTTGCCTGTGGGAAAATTAGGGCAGAGCTCCGCCCAACGGTCGATACACCAAAATAAAAAACAGTGTGTCAATAATAGACGGAAATAAGTCTTATTAAAACCATCTGACAGTAGGCTACCACCCCCTCTTTTCAGGCTGAAATTAATTGGTTCGAACCAAAGCCCAAATTGTGATGGAAATCCTCACATACATCCCACTAGGTCCCATCCTGGAAATAAGGAAGATTTTATTTTGCCTCAGTGACAAAAGCCAGCCTGGAAAATCATGCAAAATTATTAACAAAACACACCATCTTCTACACGCTTAAAATGCACAGTTTCTCTGTTCATAAGGTTGCACTAGGGTGTGAGGTGAGTAACCATCGAGATGTACAACCTGTGTTACTGCAATGCATGAGGGAGTGCCTGGTTACTCATTTATCATTGTTAATGCCAGTGGCGGAAGTCTATATTGTACACGACACCTAATATACAGCCATGCGTTTAGGCAATGTTCCACATCATCATGCAGGCTGTTATAGAACATTCCATTATGCCTGTTTTCATGGGAATTTTTGGTGGCTCACTGGGGGCATCGGTGAAATCAATCCCTGACCAAACAGACATGAGATGATCAAGCTTCAGGTCAAGAGAAACCAGAGACAATGTCAAGTGCACCACTGTGTGAGGAACACTCCCTTTGGTTTAAAAAGTGCACCACTAAAATAAAGTCCTCCCAGTGCCCCCCCCTTAAGCCTGTTAAAAGCACTTGTGGCAGTCCAAGACTGCCAGAGGTGACAGCAAACCCTGCAACAGCTATCTACCATTGCTCCACGTGCCACTGTCCACTGCTAAGCTTAAACCTTTTGTGATGATGCAAATCGTCACAGCTGTTATAGACAAGGAGAAATCGCTTGCTTAAGGCTGTAAATTAAACATTTTACTTGACTGCAAGATAATTCATTGATATATTTAAGTAGATACAATTTTCCATTTCTGTGCGTCAAAGAAATCATTTCAGTCATGAGATTGGCGATATGGATTCAATGCTCCAAACTTCATTCACAATCTCTCCAGTCGAAATAGGGCTATTAAAATTTTTGTATTTCTTTTGTTATTAAAGGATCCCAAAGCAAAACCCTGGCAGTGAAATCAGGAGACAGACTGCTGTTACCACACAGAAAGCACTTCAGCTTACACAGTACAGGCACATCCGTTGTTTTTTGTCAGCTTAGCTCTTTTGGGAATTTAGCAAGTGATAAGTTTGGTGACAATATAGAAAGACACCAATCCTAGCCCCCCCCCTCCCTTATGCAGACAACAGCAACTCAGTGCCTATGGTTGTTGTAGAGGATACAACCAAAGATAAGAGAGTCTGTTGCCTGCATGTGGTCTTTCTACAGTTGCCTTGTAGAGAGGCAAAAGTACTGAAATCAGAGCTGTGCCATCCTAACAGTGAAGGATTGTGGGAGCAGCTCGGTACAGGCGTGTTCTAGATGTACAGCTGAGTTCAGGTGTGGGCTATTTTCCAGATAAGTGTAGATCTGGAGCAGGTGTGCAGTTGAGTGAGGTAGGGCTCAGAAGTCTGTGGGCAGTTTGGCTTGTTCAGAATGATGATCTGAAGATCAGAAACCCAGCAAGGTCAGGACTGTAATGTCATGTGTGCAGTGTCTTAATATCTGACCGTTTACATTTTTTGGTGTATTGTGTGATACCTATAGCCTTCTGCTGCCGGCCGTGCACGTCAAGCTAGGGAACTGTGCAGGGTGAGTTCTGCGTATGTGAAGCAATTTAGAAAAAGAACCACAGTACACTACAGAGAGTCATAAAGATGCCTTGACACTTTCAGAGGGATTTCAGAGGGATTCTAGGTGGTTTGCATGAACCATCAATAAAGATCACCAAGTTGCATCAGGAACGTAAACCAGCAAGGGGACTAAAAATGTCCAGCATGACTGTTTTGTTCTTTGTGCCTTTAAAAGTGATTGAAACTTGTCATCATTGCAGCACATACAACTGCTACTCCATTCTCTGTTCCCATCAAACAAAAACAATCGAAAACAAACAAACAAACAAAAAACAAGAACTCTTGGGGTACAGAGATGCCCGAGAAGAGAACATTGTAGGTGGCTGTGGTCTTCATGCCATTAAAACTAATACAAATGGCTAAATGAGAAAGCTGGAGGACCAAGAACACCTTTCCAAAAAATGGCTTTGGGGCAGCAAGAGCTAAGACAGCTAGGGGAGAGAGGCTGTCCAGGTAGTTTCTGTGTTAGTCTGATGTACATCTGCCCCCTTAAAAGAGTGACGCCTGTAAGACAAGCTGAGATATGGTATGATGATGACTGCTCAAGTAAACATATTAGTCAAAATTATCATTGCAAAAGCTGTCACCCTTAAAGGCCTATAAAGATGATATTACTATTCATCTAGTTCTGGAATTTGGCTGGATATATAAAGTGAAGCACCTTGCTTGAGAGGATGACAGTATGTCCCCTTGCATAAAAAAAATTTCTAACATTCATGCAAAATCTGCTTGTAGTATGAGTTTCTATAAAATCGATTCCTTAAGTACCAATGATTTAAGTGAGGAAATGCTAACATGACCTCGAGCCACAAAAGGTTCACTGATTTTTTTCCCCTCAAATATACAAGATCCCTGCCTCATCTTTCACATATAGGGGACATAAAATTCAAAAATCAAATCCAGAATATCAGAACTGCTCTGGACCCTTTAAATCCAGACTTAATACCCACATGTTCAAAACTACACACAGACTGTGCGGTCCATCTTCCGCACCTCTTCCTGTCATCATTTGTGCCATTTTCCTTTTTTGCTTTGGGTGGCACTCCCAGTTCAGTGTGATGTCTGAATGTTCTCCCCAAGTTTGCATGCATTTTCTCCATGTGGTCCAGTTCCCTCTCACAGTCCAGAGCTGTGTTTTTCAGGTCAGCTGGTGACTAACTTGCCCTTAGCGTGAGCATGTGTGAAAGAATGTGTGTTAGCATTATGTCCCTGTGATAGTCTAGTATCTCATCCTGGATGTAGCCCACCTCAAAACTCCGTGGTTTGGAATTAAACCTAGGCCCTTCAGCTCCAGTAGCAGCAGCTCTAACCACTACGTTACCTGCTGCCAAAATCTTGTCTTTTAATAGAATGCCTATGTATTATAATTTTTTATAATGCTCACATTTATTGTACACTGCTGTAAGCCATATGTCTGACTTTTACTGCACAGTACTTTGAGAAGCTGCCTTTAAAGGAGCTATAGAAAATGATTACATATAAGAATCACCTTGTAAGAAGTATTTTATTACCGTAATGACCAAAAACCCATTTCTACTATGCTATTTGCGGAATATCATTTACAATAAAGAGAACAGTAAATAAAGTCACACAAAGTCATTCAAAGTCATAGTCATTAAACTTATTGGTAAAACTTTCTTCAAAACTCTATTGCTTTAGTACTGATTAGGACAGATCGACACAATGACAAAAATCTCAAGATTTCAGAGAGATGCTAGCAAACAGGCACATGGCTACAATCCACACCATCCATGGTGTGGGCGGGGGCTGCTTGCCTTTTTGTGGCGATCAATATTGCCACGGATCATATGTACACAAGATTAACAGCTCTTTTTCAATTTCAGAGTATTTATTACATGTGCTGTAACTGAAAATTCTCGTACTTTGAGCATTTTTCATGCAAGGGAAGACTGCATTTCACTATTATTACAACACCAAAGGAAGCAGTGACCTGAATATCGCCACTCATGATTTATTCTGGGGCGGAGATTTGTTCTGTCATTCACATCTATGTTTGGTGCATCGCAGTCATCGGCAGGGGTGAAATATGGACGGCCTGAAGAAGGACTATCCTTCTGACACACCACAATACCAGTGATCACAGCAGGTCCTCAGCCGGCCTGAGGGATGGATGGGTGTAATTATAGCTGCACGTCTTGCCAGACCCCTCCTGTCGTGCATCTCATTGCATGCCGTACTCCTAATTTTACACCATATTCTCCATCTCTCCAGCACCAATTAACCAGAAAAAAGCAACAAACATTTCCTATATTTCCACTTCAGTTGCCAAAGAAAGATATCTAAAGAAAGATATATAATTTAAAATCTCAACCATGACATTTGTTGAGCTTTCTGCCAGGTTTTAAGGCCAAAAACAAATGTACTTGTGTTATATCCCCAGAGACTATATCTAGAGCTCTAGTTTAACACAATAGATATATTGTGAATTCTAGGAATGGTCCTGGCCTCTTATCTCAGTTCCAGACCGTTCAGAAATAATGCCTCCTATTCCTTTTCCTGGGATATGCTTTAGTTCAATATTCATACTGTAATGCAAAATCTGGCTGAAAAAACACGTTATAATAATTGCAAACATATATTTTTCTTTGGTGATCCTGTTTCATTACAGTGAAATCCAAAGGTTCACCTTCTTGCTGGTGGTTCCCTCTGCTGTTGGCTGAAGAGCCCTACACCAGCTTGGGTGGCTCTGATGGCCTGGCAAGTGGGAGACTGCACAAGTTCTGCTGCATGAGCCAGATCCGGGGTCCGTGTTCCCAGCAGACAGAAGGAAGGCCGCAGAGATATGGAGAGGCCACGATCCAAACTACCGTAACCCCATCATGCTTACTATCCTACTCGCTCCAGATTACTGAAGACAAAGCTCTGGCAACATCGGCACGACATGAGGAAGAGAGCTGTACAGATTCCTGTCATAGCACATTTTATGAAGGCGCAACAAGATTTTTCCTCTTCGAAATACACTGGGATTGAACAATGGGTGGCAACACTTCAGTCTTGTAGTCAGAAGGGAATGCACAATTTATACTCTAAATACCGTGTCTCAGAGGGGGCCGAACGATGAGTTTGACATCAGACTTCGATTGAATAATGTGTTTTGAGGTGATAATTATATTGGTAGTACAACAAAAGAAATCATGTACATTTAAAAAATACAACGCATATGAACGATATATTTGATTATTTTGGAGTTTTCTGACACTCATTCAAAGCAGGGACACGTTCTCGCACATATTCACATTTATTCAATGGTTTTATATAAATGATATTGTTTTTTCTCATTTTCTCCACACCATTAGGTCGATGGAATTAAGCTGCTGGAGACTGACATTAGGTAGAAACACTCCATATAGGTGTACGTAATATTTTTGGAGAGATGTTAAAAATTGCAAGGACAAGTCGGGCTGCTGCATCACAGCTGTCTGTGTGGAGTTTGCACAATCTCCCCTGTCCGTGTGGGTCTCGTCCCACAATCCAATGCATTTTGGGTTATTTGGTCACTGTAAAGGGCCTCCGATGGACTGACATCCCAAGCAGGGATTATCCTTATTAACTCCTTTACTAGCACATAAGTCTGGGATAGCATCTGGAGCTCCATGACATTGGAGGTCAAGCAGTTACTGAAAATATACAAAATAATGAGTAATAAAGTTCTTAATGCCTACATGATGAAAATGTCCTACTGGTTTTTCACTTGGATATGAAGGTTGTCTGCAGCTTCGAAAACCATTTTTGTTCCTTTACAGGGAACAGCCTGTTAAATGACCAAAGCAATATTTTCCTTCAGAAAAGAACATTAACAGCAGCCTTGAGAACACAATGTAAATACTTAGCATTTTACCCTTAAAATCCCACACATCACTATCATCCTGCAGCACAAAAAGCTTCACCCTCAACATGCCGACATGAGCTACAGAGGCCTAGGAGATGTGGCTGGTAAACAGTCTTTTGAGCAGAGATTCCCGTTTGCCTTGTATCGGACAACAAGCGAAGAGAGAGTATTTTGGTTACCACACTTTTACTTTGTTGTGACCTTAGTCTATGGCTAGCAATAGCATAGCTTTGATTTTAGCCGCAGCATACAATTATTCAGATAACAGCAGAAGAATAAAACGCTGAGGTTGAAGGGTGTTATCTGCACTTGTGATATGATATGGTGTCACACTTTGATGCTCGCGAGCAGGTGTGACTTCAGAAGACTGTGGATCCACGGGACCAGTACGAGAAACTGAAAGTTGAATTAACTGAACATCCGCCATTAAGCAATGCCCAGTGAAAGTGTCTTCTGGTCTATGCTCTTTGTTGCCAACCCTCTCAACATCTAGTTGAGACCGTCCCAATCTGTTCTTAAAGCACAACTGAGCTGAAACCTTTACAACAGGACCGTCGCAAGCAGAACAGCTGTGAAGGGAGTGCCAGTGCACTATAAAGTGCCTGCAACCCCCCCAGCCATCTGCTCTCCTACCTTGGTATGGAGTCTGGCCAGCTGCTTGTCATCCAGGTGGCTCTGGGTGTACACACGGCGCTTGTAGCGGAACTGCGGGGAGGACAAACACAGCAACGTGGCTCAGGTCAGCTGTCCCTCGGGGTTTACAACATCACAAAAAAGTCTTCTTCCATCAGTTACCAGCTGAAAACAAGAATGCACATCTTCAAGCCCTCTGAACACTCCATACTGGAAAAGCTGACTCATTGTTCCGCTCAAATTTTGCCAGTAGTTTGCAGTGCATATTGGTTTCTGATGCACAATTGTTTTTTTCCCCCCTCTAGTTACTCATTGATATGTTTCCAGTTCATTTATTTGTTGTTATTAAAAACAACTCCATTAAAACAATATTGGAATGCTGATAGATTTATCCTGCAAATAAGTAAAAGGCAAATGTGTGAAAATCAGCACATATTTTTCTGCACCACTATGCAGCTGGATATATGTGTGACGTTCATTATCCGAGTTTATACGCACCCTACAAACATTGTTCAAGGCGTATATTTATAGCGGTCTAGTTCACAACTCGTCCACGTCAACACAATACGGTCATGAAGCATTCCATATTTGTTACTATAGGCAATGGAAAACATGGCCACCAGAGCTTGAAATGATTCCGAAGCTGATAAAAAGCCACAAAGTGAGACGAAACTGAATTGAAAACTCAGTCAGAAACTATGTTTTGAAGAGATGGGTTATCATACAGATATTGTTTATAAATATATTTATAAACAAATCCAAGCAGAACATTTCCGCATGAATGAATGCAATATTAATCAAGTTTTCGAATGCAGCTGTCAAAATCTGCCATAAACCTCACAGGAATATATAAAACAAATATTGTATTGTCAGATTTTTTTTAACGAATCTAGATCCTTTTGTATTTCCTCCAAGGACAACAATAGTCTGTGAGAGGTACTGTGGGAATGAAAGATGTCTCAGCCATTGTAGGTGTGTGAGCTCCTCAGATGACGCTATAATGAATTAAAACCTCAGTTTAGGAAATTTCATTCCATCAAGCGCTGGCCTAAGCGGGGTTAATGTGCTCTAAAGCGTTTTCCTGGAAGCAAAGTGTGTGAAGCAAGAAAGACCATGGATGGAGTGGCCTTCTGTTGAAGAACTTATTTTCTTAGCGTTTATTAAACTGAAACAACATACAGGGCATTCATCAGCGTCTGGCCGCTTTGTTTGCTTTTTCGTCTGCACAGTCAGTACAAGTGTAATATCAGAGACATACCTGGCAAGATGCAGAAAAAGCCTCGGATGGGATTATTTAACAAATTCTGCAAAACTTCATTTTAATATACGTTAAAGTTAATTAAAATTTTAAACTAATTTCAAATAAGTGAAAATAAGAGGGGGGGCTGCTTCGATGCAGATTTCAATTCAGCTCTGTGTAGAATTTGTATGTTCCTCCTCTGCCAGTGTGGATTTCATCCAGGTGCTTTGGTTTCCTTCCACAGTCCAAAGACAAGTGTTTCAGATTATTTGGTTCCTCTAAATTTCCTGTAGTGCTTGAAGTGACTGTGTCTGAATGGTTACCCTGCAGTGACAGGCGTCCTGCTCAGAGTGTAACGTGCTCTCAATATCTCCGGAATAGGCTCCAGACTTTTTCCGGCAAACGCTTAAAGTGAGCATGTGAGCGAGTGAAAGTAATACAATATCATTTACACAAAGTCCCACCTAACACTCACTATACATCCTGAAAACAGTATCGTATTTTCGTTGGTCACCATCCCTGACAAGCTGTAAACACTGTGAAAGGGAGTTGAGTTTATTTGGTCCCACACGTCTCTTCTATGAATGCATTATTATCAGTATGGCACAGTGAAAGGCCATTTGAAAATGCCATGCTGGACATTTATCCCATTACCAACACTTCATGGTTTACAGACAATAGTACAATAGTTTCTCTTACTAAGAGAATTAACACAATGTGTGTTGGGTTATACGTGTTTTGTACATATGAGAATCACTCGATGGGTAACCGTGGCACTGGAACACGGTAACCCCAACTTTCTGTCATTCCAAATCACACCTGGACCTGACAGGCCAGGGCAAGAAAGACTGATACAGCTGTAGAAGTCAGCGCCTGTGGGAGGCTGCTAGCCACCACGTCACCAAAGCGGACACTTGCCGCACACACACTACATATGGACAGCGGAGGGACCGAAAGGCAGTTTTACCTGAGAAATGGGAGCAACACATCGTAGTTGCTCTCCTACATAGCAATTGAACATTTGCTGAAGACGCCGTGCGCACGTGGCAGAAACACTCAGGACACCTAATGGAAGCATTCCAGCTCACTGATGTCATGACTGTGTCAAGACACACATTGTAGTCAGGCCTGCAGCGGTGTCTGGGCCTCCCCACATGGAGACACGATGGCAGCTGCCATGACCTTGATCTCCTGATGGATAGACTAAATTAGAGCCACAGATGGATCACCCCCAAGTAGTTCTTCCTGCTGCCCAACATGTTTGTTTGGGGGCCAAGGGGGGAATCCAAGTAGGAATCTGACCAAGTACTTAGGGCTCACCGCCGCCAGAGTGCAGGCCATGCGATCAAGTGCCTGGTTAACAGTTTTCTGAACTGGGCCCACAACCACACTCGTAATGTGTCATTCACTGGATGACACCAGCTGTCCTGCTGGCGTTTGTTTCACATGTGGCCATGGGTTCCAAGCCAATACTTAGATACAGCCTTTAGGCTGGAGGTGTTCCATTCTAAACCAGTCACCCAACAGAGAAAACATACTGACCACTCCAGTCCCCTGGAATCAATACTGGGGCCATAACAAAGTGGACGGGAAGGACGGTATGATTGACCATTCTATTAATTTGTAAGTCAAGTTAGTGTTGTTCTGGCAAAATATGTTATGGGACCATGAAACTGGTGATCCAAACCCTCAGAGTGCAGGAAAAATGCATGTGACTTCCAGGCAAGTGTAAGCAGTAATAGTACACCGGCATTATATCTGAATCCAAGGATTGCTGGGTGTGACTGGGAGGGCCTAAGGATGGAAGGCGGCTCTTACCTCCAGGTAGGGCACGGGGGTAATGGTGGGCAGGGGATACTCCTTCAGAAGCCGCTCCTCGTCCAGAAATTTGCCTGCTTTGCCGTTGTAGGCAGGCAAGAAGAGCCCATAGTTCAACACGTCCTTCAGGCTCTGATTCAGAGTACACAGGATGCGCTGCTTGGAGGACCAGATGGGGGCCTCTGTGTTCAACTTCATGCATTTCTGAAGGAGAGAAGGACGGAGATGGACCATGAGCAATCCCTCCCGAGAGCTTCTGCACTCAAAATACGGTGGTAGAAAATGCAGAACCAACAAGATAACATTGTCGCCTGCTATGCTTAGGATCTGCCTTTTGAAAACTTTTATTCAGCACAAACTGACAAAGCTTATAACGTCACCTTTTGAATGCGACTAATTCAAACCAAATCAGCATCTTGCTCAAGAGTACAACTTTTCTTGGATGGAACATGCGGAACATCACGCAACTTGCAGAAAGAGGACAGCTACGCAACTAAACTTATGTAAACATCATTACCGCTACCCCTAGACTACGCCTTAGATTATGCACGTCACTTTAATTTAGAAAACTAAAAAACCAGACAAATGCAGTCAGAATCACATTTTCAATAGAGCTTTCAAAGCACTTTTCAGGCAGCGCAAAAGCAGGAACGGACCCCTGAGCCCAAACAGAATAAATAAAGGCCATGGAGTTCACTAGGCAAAGCTGACTGTTATGAAGATGAGTTCTGCTGGAAATGTGAAGGAGAAAAGACAGGAGACTGATCTTCCTGTCCTCCTTGCATCTTCTATATATTAAACACAAAAACTCTGATTTTAGACCATATCATTCAAAATGCACTCAGTGCATATTGTGCCATATTGCCAAACTCTCAAAGTACAAGATGTCACAAAAAAAGGGTGAAGCGACATCTTCTGAAAAACCTACTGCCGCAACCAATGCGTGCCATTTACTTGACAATAAAACAATAAATAGTTAAAGATGTTTATTGTCCAGTAAAGAAAAAAATACATGCATCTCTGAAGTATGAGAGTATGAACGTCCCTTCTTTTTACGCTCATATAATGTGGTATGATGCGGCATGTAAACAGACAGCAACCACTTCAAAACAGGGGCAGCAGAATTAATGCGTTTCCACACAAAACATTATAGAATACACATAATTCCGAAAACTACATTAAACAAGTTCCAGACGGTTGTACGGAATCAGCGTAACACTAGAACCTCCGTGGTTCCTGCTGATGGAAGTCTTTTTCACATCCATCTTAAAAACGACAACGACAATGTCAGCTGCAACATTTGTTCTAAGATAGCGATGCTCTCGGTTTTGAAAAATTAGTCAAGTTTCTATTTTCCACACTCCTTTGATCGCTCTTTATTCCCTGTTTTGTTTCTGGTTGCTTTCTAATAAATTTCCCAACATATTAATGAACCCTAAAGCAATTCACGTTCAAACATTTTTGTTCTGTTATACCCAAACAACCGTTATGAGTATTAATGCCAGTCAGCTCTCCAGCTCCTGTCATTGAAAATGTACTGGGGAACATCTAGAAATGTACAAAAAACTGTTTGGGTCTCATCTTTGAGACCATCGTGTGTGACCTTTAAATCAGTAGAACACTGGAGGGAAGGAACATCGAGCAAAGTGACTGGAAGAGATTTTAAATTATACAACACAGACAAAGGGCCGGTGGGAGAAGGCACGGGGGGCAGCTAAGGACACAGACTGGCAGCCTCAGTGTTAGTGGCTGAAGCTGCACAAAGGACCCTGCTGTTGAACCCTCAAGAAAGTGTATTCTGAATTGTTCTGGTGTGACATTATTAGGCATTTCTTATTCAACTGCAAACATCACCTACTGCACCTTTCCATATCCAACCATCAGCTGGCAGTAAAGAGGAAGGACTGGATTAATGCAGTTAATCCTAACCTGAACACCAACTCTTCCAGTCTGTTTACAGTTACTGTTGCCTTCTGTTTATAAGTGTTGATTATTGATAAAGAATGAATGAAAATTACATATGTTTGTAGAGTAAATCAGTCAACGGTTGGCATTAAGTGGGTAATCTGTGGAGATGGTGTATTTTTATTTTCTGTCATTTTAAATACATTTCAGCATTGACATTGTTCAAAGTTAACAATTTCAGCACAAATCTTAGGGCTGATATTTATTACAGCTACATCCGAAACCATTACAGAACAAGCCCAGCAAGTAAATTCTCTAATCGGATGCTTTTTTTAGCATAATAAACTGAAAGTGTCCAGATAATGACAACTGTAAAAGTTGTTTTGAGTTAATAAAAAATTATAAAATAAAAGTTCTGCAAAGGACGGCATCCCATCCACTGCGTTCCCTGTATCATACCCTGTATTTCCAGCACAGGCTCTGTTGCACAGCGAGCCTCCATAAGACAAGCGATTTTTATAGAATTAACTCATGAATAAATCAAGGGACATTTATATGAAGTGTTTACGCATTACGAGGAAGCGGTTGAAATTATGAACAAATCAAATGACAGACTTTTTGGTTCCAGCTGGGTTCAGAAGTTGAGGACTCCATGTTCAAAGAAATTTCCTGTTCCTTTGTCACAGATATATTAAAGAAACACAATAATACTGTGATTCAGCACTGCCTCCAAATAATGGCTGGAGATTCCTTATGGATCCTTCTTCCGTACAACCGAGGAGACTCCTCTGAAGCTGAAAAGGTTAAGGATTTAACCACACAGCTTCTCAGGCAAAAACTCAATAAATGACCAGTCAATGATCAGTGTGCATTCTCCGCTTTTTTCTTTATGCAGCAAACATTTAATTTGTAATGTTTAAGAATCACTGCTGCATCTTGGCGTACGACTGAGTCAGTTTAATGGTCTGCTGGTCCGAGAGCTCCCTTCCCGACATCTGAAAAGCACGTAGGAAAGATGCAATTGTGCAGCAGGTGACATGGTTGTCAAAGAGTGCCTGAGCTGCACACTCTGGTGTAGATTCAAATCCAGCTCAGGGTGGGTTTGCAATCCACAGAAGAAAGTGGTAAAGCACTTGGGTACCATAATTTACTGTGACAACCAAGGGTCACCGTGAATTGAGTTTCTTTGGTGGTCAAATTGTTCATGTGAACCATGTGACACATTTGATGATTCTTGCATAGATAGACGTTCATCGTGTAAGGGGTCCGACTCCCCCTCGTATCAGACAGAGGTCATGCAGGTGAATACAAAAAGCTAAGAAAAGCAGCAGCTTGTAAGGCTACCTCCACCTGGGGAGGGAGGCCTACCATTTGGAACCAGTGGGAGTATCAGGAAATGGTCCAACATGGTAAAAACCTGATACCTTCCTCAAAGTCCATCACAGCATTGTGAGAACCCAACCTGTTCTGAATTCATGAAGCAAAACACTTAGTCTTAGCATCTGAAAAACAAGCTGGTTATTGAGTTGTTGCACGCTAGTATTTGTTATGCCGAGGTTGGGAGAAGGATTTGGAAGGTTTATAGCCAATTGGGAAATTGTGCAGATCTGGACAGAGTTTTTTTTTTTTTCTGCGTTAACACGCGGGTGGCTCCCTGCGTGGACTCGTACGCGTGTATACGCAGGTGCATGTTTGCTTACAGGCATTCATACTCCAAGCGTGTTTGCACACGCCTGCGAGTTTCAGCCGTCACATTTCTCAAACAGTCCTAGACAGCAGAAGAATACGCTCATTACTTATATTCTTGTTTTGAATTTCAATAGAAAACCCACAAAAAGCTTGAGAGCCTGTTTTTCCCTGCGCTCAAAAACCCTTTGCTCACGTTGCCGTTGGCATCACGCAGCTCCCGAACGAAGAGACCAAAACCACATAGCAAAATCGGCGTAGAAGCCAAGCGGGAAGATCTCAAAAGCCACACCTACGTTAGATTCCCTCAATCCCCTTTGCTGATAACCTTGTGTTGGATGTCAGAGCAGTGCTCGGCACCACAGAAGGTCTCCGGAGACCAGGGTAAGAGGCACAACTAGAGAGCAAGCTTCCCACGCTGACAGAAAACGTCACCATCCCAAGAAACGCAATAGCTATGCAGCCATCTTTGTTATATTTTTGCAGAAGACATAAAGATATGAAAAATCTCAGCCATAATGTCATTATGCCAGAGGGATTTATAATGGAGCAACTATAAAGGAATAAAAGGTTATAAATGTGGGCTTTGGCTTCATGCTCTGTTTGTCAGTTTCTAAGCACTCTTATTTCAGAAGTAAAGCAAACCATGAAGACAGATTGGAACAAAGCAGTAGAACAATTTACCCTTGAACCAGTTATTATAGTTACTTGCAGACAGCTGACTTGCACTAGAAATGTATTCTCACTGTTGAGGACATTCCTTTGGTTTTCCCTTTATTTGCGTGGTGCTTTTCTCCAAAACAACTTATGCTTGCTATGCCACCTGCTGCCTAAGGTTTTAGTTGTTGCTCTATATGTACTTGAGCCATTCAAAGCGCTGCAGTGAAGCACCGTAGTCCATGTTTCACAGAGAGCACGAGGATGACCAGCGAACTATACGTCCACAGGTATGGCAGGAATGAACTCTGGCAGCTTTTTGTGTGGAGGACGGCACTGGTGAAACAGACCTGGCGCAACGGGCGAGATGTGCACCCTTCCGCGCGACACACAAACTTCAAAGCCTTCTGTCACTCATCCGGTCCCTGTGCACAACAGTGACAGCAGATGTCCTTCCTCAGATGCTGGGCCCCAACCCTTCAGTTTCTCTCACATCCCCACAGCGGGAAGAAAGCGTTTCCCCATGAAAAGGTAACCACACAGGCACAGGTTCCTTTAAGTTTCTCCGGAGGTGAATACACATTTACACGACCAGGACACGGTGGCTTGTAGACTCATTTACAGTGAAACGACGCTAACAGCTCGTCCATCAGAGAGACGGTACATTGTGACAAAACCTGCATGTTAACTCAGTCACACCCGAATAAGCAAAGCTACTTTTTCACAATGGAAAATAAATGTTAGCTTTTACATGGAGAAATGCTTGAACACAGCTGGGAGATGAAAATGGAATCAACAGTCATTTCGCTCCAGTGAGACTACAGTTTATCTCTGACCTCCACTTGATGCATATTTCAGAGTTTCTTCGCAAAGGCATCTTTCCAGGGCAGCAGTAAGGACACAAGGTACCTAGACACCAGTTTGAGATGTGTGAAGATGCGGTTTACAAGGTGATTTGTTGGGAGAAAACACGCATGCACGCACACACACACACACACACACACACACACACACACAAAGTAGGCTGTAATGTTCTTAGTTGAAATAGACAAATAACAGGACATCACTTTTGATTTGTCCTCAGCCAACTATGTTCATTTTATTGTTGTCGTTTTAACAAATGTTGCTGGTTTCACCTTTTTAGGTTTCAGGAACCATGACTAAACAATCTGTTCAGGGTAACTTCATGAACCGCTCATGCAGAGGAGGGCTGCTGTAGTCCAGAACCTATCTTGGAAACACAGGGCAGGAGGTAGAGGACACCATCAATGGGAATGCAATGTTATCTTTTGTTACCTAGAAATATGTACAACATATCTTTATAGCTGTAATAAAAAAACATGCTGTCAGACATTTCACAAACATTTTTGTTCACTTCAAGTTATATCAGAATGAAAACTGAAAAAATAGATATTTAATGCAGTTGAGGAACAATTTATCTCCTCAACACATGGAACAGTCCTCCTCTTATTATTGATCGCCAGCTCTCACAAACAAAGGATATGAGTTGCAAACTGTTAAAATGAGTTGAATTTGAGAATCTGCTCCGAGACGTATACCGAGTCTGGGTGCTCTTTACTGCCATCTAACAGCTAGTTATGGAAATGCAGTTGCCCTTCTCTTTAAAACAAATTTTTGAAAATAGACAAATGAAGAAAAAAATTAAAGATGCATCTTGAAAATTCACATCTTGAATATAATTAATGTGGAAAATTTTAAGACTGAAGTATTTTAACAAAACAGAGTGAGCCGGACATTGTCTACAACAGCCCACTTACTTCTTTGGTAGTCAACCCAGCTGAAGAATTTTACTTGCCCATCTAGAAAAGGAAGCAGAACCCTTGAGAACATACTGAACAGACCTTACGGTGAAGACTGAACTACAGATGTTTGTGGGCTTCTTACCCTCTGCTTGTGCTGCATTAGTGACACATTAATAGTTTAAAAATCTCATCTCTCAAACAGTCATTGAAAACAGCACCCTGCAGAGTTAGACCACTTAAAAATGTTTACATTTCATTTTCAGAGATGATATTGGGAATTGATGTTTTAATTTCACTGTGGTGCGTTCCTTGGATTGTTTATCCCAAAAATGTGTGCCATAGTTAAATCCAGAGCGATGACACGAAACATAAATCAGTAGTTTCCTAAATGTGTCTGGCTCAATTATTTCCCCATTATGGAAAATCCAGCCCTCCACCAGTTTGTTTATTATTTGTCTCCTCTGCAGGTTTTTTTCATCACTTTCCAAAACCAGGGTAATGAAAACATGTCCCATATTCATTCAGCTGAATAATTTATTGCCTTTTTGTAACTCCTGTGGAATTATTTCTTGCCTTCTGTGCACACAGCCAGCACTATAACCTTCAATCCCTGCAAATAGCAGCTCTGGAATTTAAATCCATTGCTGGACAGAAAAGATGCTGCAATGTGGAAATAAGGGCATATTCTCAAAGGCAAATTGGACACAAATGCATCCAGGATAAATTGATCACACACAAAGCATTCATTTTGTGTGTTGGCTGCCGGCCTTCTGGTCTGTCACACGGTATGCTGCAGAGAGCCTGTCTCAGGATGACGGAACCCCTCGACGACATGCCTCAGATCACAGTTTAGTTCAGATCGCATGAAATGCAAAACAAAAAAGAAGCATGCTGATATATTACTCTGTTGTGTCAGTGTTAGGAAGAACAGTTCTATACATGCAGTAGACTATGTCTTGCGTACCGAGAAGTTTGTTCAAAAATCAGTTTGATCATCTACTCATTATGGCAGAATCAGTAACATCTTAATGTAAATAACTAGATTTACTCAAGTTAGCTTGTGCAAAACCTCTGATAAATATACGAATGAACTTATTCCATTTTGATCGGCTGCTTATCGTATGCAGAGTCCCTGTATTACAGAGCCTACCTGGAAAACATATGGGGTGACACAGGGGATACGGGAGATGGAATGCCAGTCTGTCACCAGACATTTATTTTTTTATTTATCTGGAACAGCATATCTAACATTCCTCAACATCTGTCCACTTTCAATTTGCCTTATTGTCCGTTCAGTCAATAAAAGTGTAACAATAGGGATGCACTTAAATTTATTTGGCAAACTAGGTTCTGTAAAAGTCTTGGACACAGGTCTAAAAATACTGCACTACCTTTCCTAAAACCCTGAAAGAGTATTGAATATTAAACTCAACAGCTCTTGATAAGTTCATTTATATCTTTAGTTGTGCATCGTTTCAACTGAAATTTTCCTCAAAGGCTGACACTGGACCTAAGGACACTTGAATGTCAGGGAAGGGGAAAGCCATGTGAGACAGAGGGTGCGCTTTGTGGTTTGTCTGGCTCTGGTGAGGAAATAACACTCCATCTTCAGAAACAGTGATTTGGGAAAACAAGATTTGAGAGGGCCGAGGCAGGCTTGTCACCCATCCATAAGCCAGGGTGGATTCTGTTTTTCTGAGTTATAGGGTGATTGAAGGTGACCTTTGTCTTGACCAGGGACTGGTTGAGAGAGAAGATGCAGCCCTGAGACACCATGTAACAACACGTTTGGATATGCTTTTTTCAGCCTCAAAAAAAAGGAAATGACAGGAATGACCTCTGCGTCATAACTACAGATTCCACACTTTATTTAGATCAACGTGTCTGATGTTTTTCTCAGGAGCATCTCGCAGCATTGTGCTAATTTCAATAATTTGCTCATTTTTACAGCTGAGCAGCTTTTACTGGAGCAACGTGTGTATACCTTGCTCAAGGGTACTAGAGCAGAATGTGGGATTCTTACAGCACAGGTATTCATCTAGATATGAATCTTTGACTTGGGAGTTTTCGGGGATACTCGTGGAATTATTTAACACCTTTTATGGCATTAAGACCAAATACTATGTTGATTTTTCATGTTTATGAGTAACAAGATCCGTTTGTGCCGTAATGCTAAGATTTCACCTTAATAGCTGATTTCAAGGAACACATTATGTTCCTCAATTTATAAAGCTTATAAAGGCAGAATTACATTTTTGACACAGAGAACAAGAAATGCAGGGTTTGCACAGGAGTTACTCAGTAAATGAATTAATGATGGATGAACATGTGGGAACGTGTCAGGCTACAAGTCAGAAGTCACAGTAAAAATCAAGTCGTCGTCTTACTACTGAATAAAAATGTAAGGCAAAAAACAAAATACTGGAGAAGTCACCAATGTTTCTAACTTTTATTGCAACAAAGTTGAAAACCAACTTCGAAATGTGTTCATCTGTGGATCAGTTGCTGCAAAACAGCACTGAACTTTTTTCATGCTGCGTTTTTAGAAAAGTTTCTGCTTTAATCTGTTTTGACAGCTTTATTGCGTTTCAAGTCCTCGTTTTTCCTCCTAATTGCATTTCTCCCTCTCTCACCAAACGTGCAGCACTCTTCTCCTGAAACTCTTGCCGGCAGGGGAGTCTATGCCTCGGGGGGTCAACAGTTCACAAGCCATAGAGGTCACCCATAGTAGGACAGGTCCAAGGTAAAATTGAGATCATGACTCTGTTTTGAGTCCACTCAACTGTAACCTTTATCTAATGACAGGCTGTTGCCACCACCATGCACGGTTGACCTGTTTCTGTCCTCTCCGTGTGTTAAGTACACCACGCAGTACACCCACTGTGAAAACCACCACAGCTCTTGGGAAACAAGAGGGTTCTTATTCCAGGGTGTGTATCAATGAATTTACTCACTTCACCAGCAGCAACGGTGATTTCACCACATCCACAGCATTCAAACATCTTCTGAACACATAGCAAAATCGTGATCTCATTCACGGCGTAAGCTCCAAACATGCCCGTCTCCTCGTAGCACCGGAACTACGTCAATGCCCCGCGAGCGAGGACGTGGGTCCACGTCCAATTTCAGGAGTAACTTCATGCCAAGACTATAAAGTATTGATGGCACTCATGCAAAATTGACAGAGGATTGCCCCTCGCTGTGGGATGACAACGAGGGAAGAGCTGTCCATGGTATAGACAAGTGTGTGCTGAGAGAGCCCTTGCCACATGTGCCATCAATGTTTCATTGAATTTAACAAATGTCTACATTAAGTCTGCATAAAGAGCCATTTAGGAATTATTTGGCATCATTCACTATTAAAAAAGAATTTACTACGGTATAAAAGAAGTCACCAGCAGTGTCAGAAAGCTGCATCTCTATCTGCCATATTAAAGACCAGTCTTTTCTCTCTATTCTCCTCCTCTGATGTGTGGAGTGGCAGACAGCAGACCTTTTCATCTGTGCTGACATTGCAAAACAGTTCTTAATGGGAAAAAGTCCATTATGAAACAAATACAGGTTGACTGCTGGAGACTTTATTCGGCATTTTACATCGTAAAGGTTTCAAATTCTACATGGAAAAAAGTACAAATCTTGGATTCCTTAAAATAGTCACCATTTGCATTAATAACCTTGTAAACACAAGCTGTTCTTTTTGCAAGTTTTAGACCTTAACTGTTACTAAATACATGTATATACTCTGCGTACGTGCATGCACGCACGCACGCGCGCACACACACACACACACACACACACACACACACACACACACACACACAGCAAGTCAAAAGCATGGAGTCACCAAGTAATTTAGTTCAGTTTTATAGCTATATTTAAAAATGTTTATAGTGGAAGTTATTTGGACAGAGGTTTGCAATATGCACACATGGTAATGGACTTGTTGGTACACTTGAGTTTCTTCTCCACACCAATTCATGTTAAAAGGCTTTAGAAAACATTTGCTTCACCATACTGAGTAAAAGTGGATATTTCATCAGGCAAACAGCAGCCCATGTTGAGTGACAGACAGATGTATTTCACGCTCTCAGCTCAGGGTATCAAGTCGTTTTTCACACTTGAAGCTGTGGCGAGTTTCAGTGTTTGACACTTTTGGAGTTTGTGATGGACAAAAGCTCTGAATAGACGACTTTCTAAACTCTCCACCCAGTTGCGGGGGGGCCACGTTTCTCTGCCAGACTAAGTTCAGTGTGTAACTGCGAGTGGGAAAAAGTTAAGGCAACTTTGGGGGAAATATTTGAAGATGTACTATCATGGTGTCCATGCACTTGGTCTCAACGGAGCTGTACTGGAATCCTTAAAGTGGAAGTAGGTCTGAGAGGTGTGCTAACCAACTCTGTTTTCATCACCGGTGTGGGCTCTGTTTTCCCCTGAAGATAACATTTGCACGGAAAAGAATCGACAAGAAAACAGAGAATTTTTTGTCCCGAGTCCAGCTCTCTGGTGCATATCGTGGGAAGGTGCCACCTGAAGCTGCTCCCTTAATTCTACCCCAAAAGAACCCCATTGTGCTGCAGGTGAAACGGCGATGGGGCTCCTCTCATCTCCCTGGCATCATCGGAGTGCGAGTCACGCACTTTTTCGCATTACTGGCTAATCTGCCAGCACGCCCCTTGCTGCCACGGCACATTCATTTCATGCCAGGTTTCATTTGCCTTATTGCTGGTAATGAGATGTCCTCCATCTTCACACACAGAGGCAGCCCTCCATACAAAGATGTGTCGTGCATGAAGAACACGATCGTTCATCATTGTGCCTGGCGAGCCTTTGTGGGGATCGCCGTCGATGGCTCTGAAGTTTTGTGCAATTTCCTTTTGGATCAATAAAAGTTTCTATCCAGTCAGTCCATCTGTATATCCACCCCTCCTATGCGTGGCTGAGGCAATCCAGCCCATCGCTTTATTATTTTTAGGGCAGCAGGTAGAGTAGGGCTTGAGGACACGGACAGTTCAACCAGAAGGATGTGAGCTCGCATCCTTGTGCTTTTTTTAAACATTTCTTAAATGGAATAGCAGCAGTGATACTATAATTTGGGATGCAGCCATCAGCTATGCAGTAGAATGATGGAAACAAGTCAGAATACAGCAAGACCTAAACTGATGGAGTTGCTTATATAACCTGCTGCTGCTCAGTAAAGCTAAATAACAACCCTAACTGTATGTGCAATAATGTATAAAAAGAATTCATTTATCAAAACTTTGCAAAGGCTCTTGATATAAAATCACCGCACATGCTGCCAAAGGTCACTAAAGTGCAAATAATGGTCTGCATGCATTTTTTTTCCTTTTAGATACTTAACATTAAACAATCCCAGTTCTTAACATCCAATTACTTATTTCAACTATGGGCAGGTGTATACAAATTATAATCCAATAAAAATGATCAATGGTCCTATAAAAACAAGGCAACAGCTTAAATGGAACGTATACTTGGTCAGCATTTCGTACACAGGCAGTGGAGAAGTCTCAGCACACTAGGAGAACCAGAGAAGAATCCTGTGATAAGGCTGCAAAAGCATTATTGTTACTAAACTTACTAAACTAAATATTCATTAGGGGCAATTTTATACTGATGAACTACTGATTTAAAATCATTTACCCATTTTTACAGCAAGATATTCTCACTTCATCAATTCAGAAAAAGTACTTTGATCAAGTTTGCAACAGCAAGAGTGGAATTGAAACCAGCAGCGCAAGTCCATTCGCAAGGCAAAGTCTTTAACCACAACGCCCCCTGCTGCTCTCTTTGCCCACCTTAAAAACTTACTTCGCACAGCTTCTCCTACAAACACAGCTGTATTTTTCTTCATCTGCACATAGATCAACTATGCATATTTTATCATAGAGAATTGTTTTAGTGCTGCTGTGCATAACAAATTATGGAACGCAGGCTGTTTGCGGTTCCTGACGGTTCTCTTAGTAAATATGAGCCTCATTGAAAGAAAAAGGCCACATTTGTCTTCTAATGTACGCAAAGACCTGACTCCATACACAGTTCTTGACATTTCATGCCTACTGAGTACTTTCATTTAACCCTCTTTCAATCATAATTATATGTGAGGATGAATGTTGATCTGTGAATCATTCATTTTCCAAGTACTCGAAAATCCCATAAAGGGAATAAAATAGAAGAAAGGGAGCAGAAGAAAGATGGAAAAGAACCATCTTTGGCTCAATCGCTCCCTCTTTCCTGGATACACACCGAAGTAACAGCTTCTGCAGGAGCAGGATGTGTAAGCAGGTGAAGACACTTCATTTAATTTGATTATTCTCAAGGAAAATTTCCAACTTTCTGTTAAGAGCAAAAATATGCCCAAGAAAACAGCATTTAACAACACACTTAGCCAGAAGTACTGAAGAATTAACAATGGAAATTGGCGTGAAATTGCAGTTTTCCTAATGTGTTCATGGGGATTGACCCTCATTTGTCCAACTGGTAATGGACCTGTGTGTCAAATTATGTTTAGGCTGTACAACCAGCAGCTTATGAGTTCATAAACTGGACAAAAATGTTTACACATAGAGCCTTTCTGTTGGACACTTAAGAATGACTAACATCAACTGCTTAAGTATGAATCAAGATACAGATACATATATAGTAAATATTGCAAGTAAACAGAAAAAAAGAACCCTTTCCACAATATTCTCATTTGAAACTCATTGAATTAGACATTTAACAAAATAAATTATTTCCGGAGGATGCAGGTTCAAATCCCTCTACTGCAATAGCACTCATGATCAAGCTACTTACTGTGAATTTTTTAAAATAACTGCTGTTTAAATTGATAAATCACTGCAAGTAGCTTAATTTGAAAGTATATCATTATAAAGCCTTGGAAAAATTCTAACGCAGTTAAAGGCGCATATATATATATATATATATATATATATATATATATATATATATTCTTCAGATCATATTGGGATTTATGTATGGTAACTGAAATAATACATTGAGGTTAATATAATATTTAATATAGCAGAACAAGTACCTTGGTCAAGAGCAACACAGCAGTTACAAGTTACAGAGTCATGTCTTTAACCCCATTTTCATTAATGTACTTCTCCCCCATCCTTCATTACTACTTCATCCACTTTGGCCCAAACATCTCAGCAGCTCTTCAGAGCAGATCCAAACCAAACGTCTGCAGCGACCTGTCAACGGTGCCAGCACCACTTCAGTGTACAGTATTTGAGCATATTTCTGTCCACTAACTGAAAAAATAAAATATTTTAGAAAGTCAAATTCTGTCATCTCAAGCCAACTGTTTCAGCCACCTCATCAGTCTTCCAAAAGTCTTTCTAGTCTTTTCTACACACTCTCAGGAGGACCAGTTCCGAAACCTCACGTAGAGGTGAGAGTTTTCTCAGAAGCCTGAAATCAAAAGAAAGAAACATCTGATACTAAACAGCACCCAACTTACTCTATGGGATCCCATAGCCTTGACAAACTGAACTGAGCAAATCCTTTAAAGTCCTAGAAGTCACTAGTGGGCACTTACCGAGTTCAAATCCTCAGAGGCCATGATTCAAAGCTTTTTTTTCTGAAGGGCCCTCATCTGCTCCTCCAGGTATTTGCAATATGAAAAGCAGAAAAATCCCCAAAGTGACTGAATGTTAAAGGGGTGCAGGCAAGACCGGCCACATTTGACCCCACATACCTGTGGGGTATGAAGGAGCCAGGGGAAAGGCAGGGAGGCATTGAATTTGAAACCCTTCATAAGGTGAGCAAAAACAATACACAGGGGCTGTTACGTTACTTTTGGGATGTTCTCTGGGACTATTTTTTTCTGTCACACAGACTCTACTTTTACTCGTTTAGCTCAACATTTTTTCCAGTAACTGAATTGCACTGATTTATACATTTATACATTTATGCATTTATACAGCTGTGCAATTTATGCCATATTAGTTCAGGACAAGTATATCACTCAATGGTACTGCAGCAGGAGGTGGGATTCAAAAATGGGGTCTTTGGGTCCAAAGCCTGTAGCTATAACTACTATGCCACCTGCTGCTGCATGAGGCATCTTCTGTCTATCAGTCTGAAATTAATCTACATATTATTTCCATTATTGAAACAATAAAGACGTCACAGTGACTTGTGATCAGTGTTGTTATCCCAAGTGTCCCAAGTAGTTACATATAAAACTGGAGTTTACAGAGATGCAAAAGACTACTGCTGCCAAAGAAAAATAGTAGGAATTAGAACGTGTTACACGACCACACCATTAGGAGCTCAAAATATATTGATATAAATATATTTAACATAGTTAAGAAAAGTAACACACTGGCACGGTGCTGGATGCATCCACTGATATTATGGAGATGAAAGTTCTCCCAACCTCTCCTGAGGTAGTCAAAATTGAGAAGATTTTTTAATTGATTTCAAGCAAAATTTCAAGCTGACCATAAAATAAAGATGTGTCAGTGTTGCAGTAACAAGCTGAGCATGACAGAGATCGTATTCAAAGCTCGGAGGTGGTCAGCACTCGAGCTGGACAAGGTCAGGATCCATTGGTGAGTGAAGAAGGGTCAGGTGTGTGGCTGCTGGACACAAATCACGAAGGGTACCTTAATCTCTAACAAACAAATGTCAACTTAATACAGCGGCATCTACACAACGCAAACAACTGCGCTGTTAAAAGTGCCTGTGAGTCGGTTTCCACCCACAGTCCACAGACATGCAGTTAAGGTCAACTGGGTCAGTGAAAATTGTCTGGAGTGTGTGCTAGTTGCGGCCACCCTGCAATGAACTGGTGTCCTGTCCTCCTAGCCTAGCATCAAGTGACAACCCTGACCAGGACAAGTAGCTACCGAAAATGAGTTTGAAAAACGTATACAAAACCTATGCAGTAATGCACATTTCACGCTGCCCTGCCTTTAACCTTCCTACTACTTGCTTTGAGGCAAAATTGAGTCCACACGACATTTTTGTATTGATTTGTATGATGGGAACAAGTCCCCCCTCCCCCTTTTGACCATTTTGTATTGCACATTCTGGTCTGACCTCCTCAAGGGCCTGATCCAACACCCCAGACTGTGGCTGTGGTACCAGTGCCATTTCCTCAAGGAGGATCCTGCACAGACTTTACAGCAGGCCATAAAAGACAAGCTGTTCTCGATGACTTATGATTTAACCAAGACCATTTCTGTTATTTTAACGTGTGCTCATTTCCCTGCCTGTCGTCTTTTACCTTACTCCTGTACACACACCTGGGACACTATATTTTCCTGCGAGATTTCATTAAAGCCGTTATACACTGTAAATCTTTGTATAAGCTTGAACGTTGCATTTGGAAGAGCTTTCAAATCCTCCAGGGGAATTAGAAAAATAACTAGAGCGGATTAATCCAGCAGAATGTAACTGCAAACGCCGGCAGAGAGAAAGAGAGGGCAGAGCGAGGCAGGTTCCAGACGCTTCGCGACAACCATACAACCTGTTTCCTAAAACCGTGCAGCGTGAGCCATGGAACACACCACCACCTCGAGGGGGCATTCTTGGTGAGAGGAGCAGCAAGAAAAGTGCAGCATCACTCCTCATAGTTGTAAAGCTTGCAACAGGTGGCGATAAATACACACTCCGGGTGGCAAAGCGGGTTTCGTTGCCACGTCGGGGCGCCAGGGAAGAACGTTGGCTCAGTCTGTGTGGGGTTTGCACACTCGCCTTGTGTTCATGTAGCTTTCCTCCAGGCTCTGGTTTCCTCCCACCATTAAATGTACATGTTTCAAGTGAATTGGTGACCCTAAGTCGCTGATAGGGTGTGTGTATGTTTCACTGCACTGCTGAATAAATAGGGGAACAGTTACAAGGAGCTCAGCACATATTTTCTAACACTTGGATAAAGGTATCAGTTAAATACTAGTTAATAGTCAGTTGCTTTGGAGAAAAGTGCCGGACAAATTTATATCATACACATTTACATGAAGTGCTCAACAGGCATCCAGCTGGTTGTTTATATTTTTTCCAAAAGTGGTTGAAAAAGATTTGAAAGTACTGAATTTTTTCAGAGGTGAGGACTTTTTCCTTTTATAAGTTCACACTCTTCACAGATGTGCAGCAGAGAGTTTTTTTTTTTTAAATTGACAGCAATAACTTCAGGCGAACATTTTTGTCCTCATAAAATTCAACATTTCCCACGAAATACATCACCGTCATTCCATATGCCCAATACAGCATTTAAAGCCCCTTGATCGCCTTCCACGAGCTCTACACAGAAGTCAGTTGGGAATCTTCGCCGCGCATTCGAATGAACGTCACCTGTGGCTGCTGTTACAAAAGCACGATTGAACTGTTGGGTGTGACAACTTTGGCACTAAACTGAAACCTGTCCTGCTGCAGGTGAACTGCCTTAACCTTGACTTACTCTACAGTACTGTGCAAAAGTCTTAGGCACCTGTGGGAAAAATGCTATAAAGCGAGGATGGTTCCAAAAATAATGCCATGAATACTTATTAATCAATAAACCTTCTAAAAAGTGCAGTAGACGAAAAACCTCAATCAAATCAATATTTGGTGGGACCACCCTTTGCCTTTAAAACAGCATCAATTCTCTTATGCAAACTTGTATGCAATTTAAGGTAGAGGTTAGGTTCTTCCAAACATTTTGAGGAACTGGCCACAGGTCTGCAGACTTTGACTGTCTCTGCATGTCCTCCCAGACTGACTTGATCATGTTGAGATCAGGGCTCTGTGGGGACCAGAACGTCTGTTGCAGGATTCCTTATTTTTGCTCAAGATAGTTGTATATGACTGAGATTGGGTGTTTGAGGTCATTCTCAGGCTGCAGAATGAATCTGGGAGCAACCAGAAACCTCCCTGATGGTAGATAAGAATCTACCTGTACTTCTCAACAGACATTGAAGTTGCATGCCTAACACTTTTGCACAGTACTGTAGGTGAGTCCAAAGGTGCGTCATCGTACACCACGCTTCACAGAAAGGTGACATCTAAACGTGGCGCTGATCTGGGGCTGCTTGGCCAAAGCCTCCCCCAAAGAAACAGTTAAATTAGTGGGTGTGTAAAACTGCTTGTGACTCAATTAACACAAGTTAATGTGCCAAAATGGAGACAAATATTGAAAATCATAAACCAAAAGAGCCAAATGCGGCCCGTTTCTAATTAATGAGCGAAACGGCACGCAGGATGCTTTAAAGGGACGGCCCCACGTGGTGATAATTGTACAGTAATGTGCCGTGCTGTTACGACGGTATTAAATTGTGTGGAATAGTGCTGCTTTATCAATACCCCCACATTTACAATCTGAAAGGGAACAACAGCTGGAGTAGCAGGGTGCTCTCTCAACCAATTATTTCTGTAATGGGCTTCGCTTTGTATGAAGCATTTTTCAGATGGGAATTTCACATTACCATCACAATGCCTGATTATGTAATGTCACAAACGCCGTGCCTTTCAAACAAAACGCAAATCTGCCAATGCGGCCTTCGTGGCACATGGTACACCCAGCTGGGTGGGATCTCAGGCCAGCTGTGGCCCCATCTAAATTTTGAGGCTGAAAATCTGTTTTTTTGCATGTTTCTGGAGGGGCGGTTTATCTTTATACCAGGATTCGATCTGGTTTAATACCACAGTGAGATGGAGGAGAGGAAAAAAGTAAAAATCACACAGAAAAATTACACATGGCTATACCTTATTCTCGCCCATGCTGCTTGGAGAAAGATGGAAGGGGAAACATAAGGATGGAAAAAAATAGATTTTAAAATACGCCAACAATCTCATTCCCTAGGAAGGAGGGGGGAGGGAGGAAAAAAATAAATTAAAAAAAAATCACTTTAAAATGAGGCAGCAGCCAGCCTAATGCCATCGCCTAAAATGAAAAGTCTTAAGCAGTAGCGGCCCCTGGTTAAACAGGCTGTGCACTGATCGGGCTCATGTCATTCCTTGGTCTATAGATCGCCATCACGGGGGAGGGTTAATGGAGCTTTATCGTGAAGGAAACCTGGTAGTCCTTTCTTCTGCAGCACAATGAAGACCCGCATCCCTATATAAAGGCCAGACTGGGGCCTCAATACATCCCCCCAGTGCTCTTCTCAAGGACATGGGGGGGAAGTTGAGGGAGACCAGAGATGAGGTTCTAATTCACCTGCACTGCCTGGGCTACAGTCTCTGCTGTAAGCTGCTCAGTTCTACCTACTTGGATGTGTCCAAGTACTTTTTTCTATGATTTATTAATATGTCTTGAATAACTGCTAATATATTAAAACTCAAACAGCCCAGTTATACTGCAATGGAATACAATCCTATCCATGGTGTACCCTCTCCAGCTGGGCATCCCGTATGTCTGTGATGGGCTCTGTACCACCACAGTCCTGACAAGGACAGGGGGTTAGTGAAGGTCAACAAGTGGGTCAGTTCCCCAATTTATGAGGGCAGTTGGGATAAGATGTTGAATTACAACCACTATGTCGCTATGAATAATTGTTAATACAGATGTCCCTCAATTTACTCCCTGGTAAAGCTTTGTAAAAACCTCAGACTGAGCTACAATTAATTATAAGTTTACCTCATTTTATTTTCCATTTTCATCAGCTGTGTATGCTGTGTGAGATCACTGTTCAGAACTCTGGAAACGTAGGTTGTGAAGGAGGAAACACTGGAAACCATGTTAGGGTAGCGCAGGACTTTTACATTACATATTCACAGTGAAGGTTCTGTTAAAGTTCCAGGTATAAGTAAAATAGATTTAAAAATGCTGCCAAACTTTTGTTATTGGTACTACCTTTGAGCAGCATAACTACCTAAAAATTACTCAATTACTTGGTTGTATAAACATGCATATTGTTGATTTTTGACCAATTTGTCTAAAAAACATGTTACGTCTCATCTTGCTATTAATCACAGACACTAACACTGTGTCACTTGCTGACATAAGTTGTAAACACTGTGGACCTAAAATCAATCCGGTCTCACGGTCTTCTCCTGTTTCTGGGCTCTTTGCTGCAAACTGAAGGCTACAGGTAGCAATGCAGGTGACACTCGTTCTGCAAGAGGGTGTAACAAAAGTTGTTCATACCTTGAAAAACAAAACGTGAAACTGGAACTTAATAGCACAAGGACACGTGCATTTCCTTTGCACTGATCTTAATTGAAACAACCGATTCTAAATACATAGAAAGCATCAAATTTTTGTGGCTGAAAGCCATCACCTTACACCTTTACGCCATCCAGACAACCAGGACCACAACCTATGACCGTAAACACAACCCACATGTTTGCGTGAACCACTTGCTTGAATGGTGACACTGCCTGCACGGCTGCCTGTCTCCGCATGTTTGTTCGCATCCCTGACATTCACTCACAGCTGTAATGTGGAACAGAACCACAGTAAACACCACGCACCAGACAGAACTCTCGTCTCCGTCACAGCGTAGCTTTCAAAATCATTGTAGCAATGAGTCAGGGAATAAACAAACAAAAAACACCTTTCTGGGGCAAAGTAGACTGAAAACGTAGGAAATCCAGAACAACTGCAACACTAAGTGTTTGAACATGGTGTTCAGGTGCCTGCTCACTAAATATATGCATTTTAGGCTGTACAGAATTTATAGTCAAATTGGTACAAACCAGCCATCTCCTTATTTAGTTTGTGAACGTACCTCAAATATATATTTCTTCACCAACAGCACAGAAATTAGAGCTGTGTCAAAAAAGTGTGTGTGTGTGTGTGTGTGTGTGTGTGTGGGGGGGGTTGATTTCTTACAGTTTTGGTTCTTTGTTTGGATACAGATTTTGTAAAGTCATGTCTAGTCGCTGCTCACGTTTAAAAAAAAATGAAAAAATATATTGCTGTTTTTCAGGAACATTGCAATATTGTCTTACTGTGGATTATTAGTTTGACACAGAATCCATTTTTAAGTGCAAAGTCAGCTTCTGATTTCTCTGCCAGCATCTGTGGTTTTAGGCATCTTAAAGGACGTACAGCTGGCCAGATGTTTTGATGAGCCACTCAAGACCCTCCACTGAACCAGAGCGCTTTGAGAGTGTAGCACCTGAGGCTGAAATTTCCTCTCATTTTGAATGAGGAGAGGAGAGGATAATAACCCTGGCCTTTGTGGAGCGGAGCAATTATTCACAATCTGTGAAATGTTATCCTCCTCTTTTGAAACTGCGCTCAAAAAAAAATTAATAAGATTTTCATAAGAGCAACTTTCAGCAAAATTTGTGAATCATCATTTCACTGCTTAGCCAAATTCACCACCATTTTTATCCATTTGTTGTGTTGGAAAAATTCGGATCGTGAACCTTTCTCAAGGGTGCACTTCATGAGCTAGCATGTTTTCAAGTGTGCCTCCATCATCTGAACGAGTCCAATCCATTACACAGTAGAACCTCAAAAGAATGAATTCATTTAGTAATTTATTTTTATTTCGCAAAGCACTTTTCTCGGGAGATGATGGAAGAAAGCTAAGAGACTAAGACAATGGTTTTGCAAACTGCACATATAATAGGCTAACTCCCCACCTGAACAAAGGGAGAAGTGCGAAAAGTTGCCCGCTGTTCCTGGCCATTCAACTGTATTACAATGGGTCTGTGCAGCAAGTGTCTAAAACTAAACCCTATTAATTTAGGTGACACTGAATCGGATATAAAGTGGCTCTAAGAGAAGGGGTGTATAGTATCTCGCCCATCGGACAGAACTGAAGTTAATTTGTGGCATTTGAAATGTTTCAAGAGTCACAATTTATTTTCAGCTGAGTCCTCCTTACACACCTGGACACATATGTCAAAAAGATGATGTTTGTCACAGTCGACACGCGCCCCGGCCCACTTTGCGCAAACTGTATGCAAATTAAAATTACCAGCGGCGCGCCGGTCCTTATTTAACCCCACAACTCATGAACCCAAATCCTTGGCTCTCCTGAAAGGCCTTTGCAGCAGTGCTCTCAACTTATCGGAAGCACTTTGTCAAGTTGGGGTGATTTTTCCAGCATGTTCTGTGCACTGGGGGAAAAATATAAATAAACAATCAAAAACTAGTTCCAGGTGGCCCAAGATTAATCTGTTCAGGGTAACCAGACAGCTTCCTTGAAAGAATTTTCAGTTAAGTGATAAGAAAGCAAACAGACATTTCCATAACAGATCATGGCTGAGCTAATGAGCTAAAATTGACATCTTGCTTTCCCAGGCGCTCGCCGAGCTGTGGCCGGAACTCACTGCCACTTCATCCAGCAACTCCGAGAGAGACCGAAAACCTGAGCACGACTGCACAAGCGCTGTGTGTGTGTGTACACAATATAGACGCGCAAAGTGTTTCCTCAAACTGTTTACCTACTTATCCAGGGAATAATTAGAACAAGGAAATCACAGCTCTGTCAAAAGCTGTGATTTAGGAGCTGTTCTAGCACATACCTTCCATTATGTGACAGCCATTCAATTATGTCAACATATTTTCTACGTATCATCATGCAATAGTAAAAATCATTCCTTTTCAGTGCGGAAAAGGAAAGGGGAGCTTAATGCCCTCTAGCTGCTATTTGTTAAAATCACATCTGGCAGTAACAAATTCGTAGACCACAGTCTCGTACCCTGTGAAGACAGTCAATTTGCTGAAGCAACACCTCGGCTTGTTACAGCTGAGACACGGGGGGGCAGAAACCTATCCTGACTGCTCTGATATACGTGCACGATTCAAGGTGTCAGAAAATCCTACCACTAAACAAACTTTGACCAGCGGCAATACAACAATACTGTTAGCACTCAAAATTAAAGCCAAATAAATGTTTAACGCTACTTGGCATAATTATGCAGAACATTAAAAAATGAAAAAAAAGGCACAAACCAAAATAACAGAAATTTTGCCTAGGACACAGACCACTGTTTTCTCAGTGATGTAAATTACAATATTTTCACATCTGTACTTTAAACATGTTTCCGGTGCCAGTGAACACCTGCAGCTGAAAATATTTTGCCTCTTATTTCAAGAACAGTTCTACAAAGGCCTCAAGTTTGTTGGAAAGTGGCCCTTTTCTCTGCAGTTTTTATGTAGAGGTCTTTCACAGCATTACTCACCAACTAAAGCACAACACTTGTGACAAGGAACGGCTTCATAACAGACATTTTAATGAGTTTGTACCTGATTAATATTAGTCATTTTGCCCCGTACATTTATAAGTTATTCCATCTGTCCACATATTTTCCCCAAACTACTTGGATATTTCACGGTCGCAGTGGTCTGCAGCCAAGCACAGAGTACAGCTACACCTTGGATGGGATGCCATTCCATTGCAGTGTGATTTTACACATAGAAAATAAATTCAAAATTTACTGTCAATAACCTCTTGCCCAGTGCAGGGATCTGAGACTCAGAGCCTCTCCCATAAGGCACTAGACAGGACACCCGATTCAGGGTTGTCTCTGACACACACACACACACACACACACACACACACACACACACACACACACAGGCAATTTATACTCTCCATTTTTCTGAAACAAATCTTTCGACTGTGGGAAGAAGAAAAAAATCACGGGGACATGAAAATGCCAAAGGAACACAGAGCAGGCGTCCAACTTGCATACAACAAAACAGGCCAGGATCAGTGAGGTTCAGAGAGACACCCATTCGCCAAAACATACAATTTTTAATAAAACCAGAGCACTCAGCAGAAATCCATCTAAGGCCCGGTCAACATTAAGATCCACAGTAAAAGTTACTGAGACCATTGCACAGTTGAACTTGAATTGTGAGAAAGGTGGTATGAGTCTTGAGAAAGTTCTTTGCATGGTTATCCAGCTGCCTTTGGTTCTGCTATTAGTGGGAAGGGCCACAATTGGATTACCCTCACCACTTTTTTTGTGCGATACTGCAGTCTATCTGTGCTGAGGCTGCAAAACACTGCAGTGCTAATTTACCGTGGACCTCCACTGTGACCTTGCACTCTACTGCTCCCTTTCTTCATCCCTCGCCCTTTCCCAGGAGCCCACCAGCACAGTCCTCTGCAGCTATAGGCGCTGCATCCAAACAATCGACTGCACGCAGCGCGAGATCCGCCCCAATTTCTCCATTTTCCAAGTAGTCGCTCTGTGCAATAGGTCCAGTTTTGCCTGCTAAATCTACACTCATTCTGCACTTTTCCCCATTAAATTACTTTTTGTTTTTTTTTGCTTACATGAAAGAATTTAGATGTTTAGATGCTTCCCACAGATGGGCCAAAGACCAAGTATTGTAGGAAGCTGTCTGTTGAAAAGGGTGGCTGAAGCCTTTTATGCACTCTAAATACTACATTTACGATGCAAAAGTGCTGGCAGCTGGAAGAGCAGTGCATCACCCACAGCTGGAAATCTGGGAGTAGATGACAGAATGCCATCTTCATCCTGTAGTCGTGAAACTCTTGGTTAGTGGTTGGACAACAGAGCCCAGACATCTACTGCAGTCTGAGTTGCAGAAATGCCCCCCCCTTCCTCTCTGAACCACCTTGGAGCCCAGCATCTGTGAAATTTCATATCAAGCTTAAAACAAGACAAATGACTGTGTCAGTTAACCACATTATACGTTTCTGCATTTCATTTTCAGGAATTTTCTGTGGGGCGGAGGGGGGGCGGGGCAAAGCATCTGAGGAAAGCTGGGTACTCCGTACGCCAGAGGGTCACCTCAGTGGATTCAGTCTCATCAGCTTTAATGTCACCATTGATCCCTCAGCTTAAATATTTGAAAGGTAAATTATTAGAACGCATTTATGTATGTGTGCACCAAGGGGAATATCCTCAGCATCATTCAGACCTGATTCAGAAAGTAAATATATCCAAGAGGAGCATTTCAATTCCTAAATAAACCCTGGACTAGAAGCCTAGTGAATTGTTGCTTGCATAATATGCACAAATGCAGCCAAAATAATACCGGTATACAGGGAAGGCAATAATTTTCACAATCAGATCCAGAGTAGCAAACAACTCACGTCTGTATATCATTCAGGACAGCAGGTGGTTTAAAGCCGCTTTCCTTGGATTCAAAGGACCCAGTTTCAAATACAACCTCTGGACATAGTAGGCGTTTCCCACAGAAGACTTCAGTAAAATTACCCTGATGTATAAACCGGTAAATAATTTCCCAGTTCTACACAACACAACCCGTCGCCCATTCACACCTGCCCAACCATCCCTTCACCTGCGACCGAGTACCACAGTCAAGTCCTGCATCGACGGGGTGCCGCTGTCTAAAAACAAGAGATGTGAAAGTGAGCCGCCCGTGTGGGAACGATGGACGGTGGAGGGAGCAGGGGAGCCCTCTTGGAAGGGTGTGCTTTGTGCCAGAAAAGGGGGTAAATAACCCTGTAAATATCCCACATAGCAAAGGCGGGCAGAAGTCGGCATTAAAGGGGCTTACAGAGAAAACAGGTTTAATGGGAAAAATTGGTTTGCTGCTTACAAAGGATTTTAGAGAAGGCTTTGACTATGGACAAGGGGATTAAATATAAGTTGCAAGACAATCAATGACGACGGAGCTAAGCGGGGAATGTTCTGGAAAACTCAGAGATATGCTAAATTTTGCAAAGTGAAATGGAGGGTTGGATGTTATTCAAATGTTTACCTGCTGGTATTAATAGCAGCATGATGGTGCCTCTAAGTACCTGAAGTGTGTGTTTGGGGGTAGGTTAGATTCCAGCTCAGGGTGTATGGAATTTGAATGTTATCTGAGTTTTGGAAACCCAACGATATGAATGGCAGAATAGAAAGGGGTGGAATATCTCCTTACAATGAAAGCCATGTGATGAATTCATGCTGTGAATCAAATTTTACATGATGAAAGCTACGTATATGAATGTACTTCATATTGGTGACTCATATAATGTATAAAGTGAACATAACATCTAAATTGAAGCTTCCATCCATTTTTCCAAATCCTGGTAAGGCTTACAATGTCAAGCAGGAGAGACTGTACCTCCCTTTCTGGGGGGTCCTCAAGTTTCCCTAACATTAATCTAAGCTGTGTAAGGGAATCCCCCGACAGACCTAAACTATAAGTCGTACCTTGAAAACTATGATTTTTGTCCCCCTCAAATATCTCAATGTTACTTTAAAGTTACAAAAAAAGAAAACACATTAAAGTCAAAATGGAAAAGGAAAACAAAGCCATACGTGGCGATCGGGTTTAAAGCACAAGTGACGGCAGTTTATGGAGTTTGGATTTCAAATGCAATTTATTTCTCCCGATTACACACTTCTAAACACACAGAAATCAACTCACACTAATTCCTAACTGTTAAAACTAATAGAAAAACTTTTTTCCCCTCCATTTTTCCATAACACGATTAGCAAGTAGCTGTTTACCAAATGCAGCTTTAGAAAACTGAGCAACTCAGACTCTCTCGAGTCTTCAGAAGACAGACTGGGTACAAGAGGACAGAACGGGGCAGTACAAAAGAGACGAAAGTGTCATGTTTTGTTGTCAAATTACACCACCTTTGACACAGACAGAACTACACAGCCCGTCTGAAGTGGCTGCAGAGCAGAGATGAGAGATTCTTTCTCAAGAGTCTTACAGCAACCCTCTTAGTGCTGCCATTACTGCTTTTAGCAGTACAGTTACAATGGCCAACAACTTCTTCATACTCCCAGCTCGAGTGAGCTTGGGTAGTCACTGCACACGTAAGAGCATGTGTCAGAGTTCATGTGCATTTAAAAAAAAAAAAAACATGCAGAAACCAGTTTTTCCTGTTAAATAAAGTGGAATAAATATTATACTTCCAATTCGGAAGGATACCAAACCAATTAAATACCGTTTTAAGAAAATCAGCGTCAACACTGTTGCAGTTTCTCTTGCCAAATGGTACGTGTTGGATCATTGCCGCCAGCTAAATGAGGATTCCCCTATGCCTTCTGGGTAATTATCACGTTAACATCTGGATAGCTGAGCGATCACTGCTGTGGTTAAACGGACCCCAGTTTGCACATTAGACTCCCGGTTCGAACAGCTGGGCGACATTCTGTGCGCCAGACTGGCAGCTCAGTGGGGGGTCAGGGAGGAAGCAGGGAAGTTTGAGCACACAAGTGCACATGGATCACTTCACCAAATTGTTCTTCACCGGTCCACGGTCATCTCAGGGCCCTGCAGGAGGTGGGACACCATACAAATCACAGCAGCCCTGTAGCAAACCCTAACACTACTGAACACATCCCATTGCAGCTCCAGCATCACGGTAGTTCCAGACCACCAATAAAGGTCATCCCACAAAGTGATCAAGTTTGACGGCTTTTTTTCTTGCTCTGTGATCAGTTAACTCCCAATCTCTTTTCTCTGATTCTCTTCCTTCACCCCAGGTGGTGGACACCTTTGAGCCACTCTACTAAAAGGGAAATTCACTCACTGAGTGAGTGAGTTTGGCCAGAGAGAGAGAGAGAGAGAGAGAGAGAGAGAGAGACAGCGCAAGCGCCTGTTACTCACAGTTTGCTGCAGGTCTGGGATCCCTATGCGAATAACAACAGCGTTGACCTGGGGCTCCTCCATGGTACTAGAGGGGGGGGTGTCAGCGGCGGAGCGGATGGTGTCATACATAGAGTCTTCCCTGGAGCTGTCCGAGTCCCCCCGGTCTCCGTTGGCCGCGCAGTGCTGCTGCGTCTCCTGCTGCGCCTCCTCCTGCCGCTGCCGGTCGGATGGATCATGTCTGCTGGCTGCCGGACTCAGAGGCATGCTCTGCGAGGGGGTTCTGACTGCGTGCACTTCAGAGCAGTCGCATCACATCACCGGGAGGGAGCTGATGTGGCGGGCAGGCAGAGGGCAACATGAAAAAAGAATGAGTCAAAGAAGCAGATGACAAAGAAAGTCATGCTGAGAGGAAACATGAAAGTAACATTAAAAAAAGTTACTGAGGGGTTTTTCCTGAAAAAGGTGGAAAAATATAACTGGTTCTGTCACTAAATATATTGTATATTTGTCAGCAGTTGTATGACTGTTGCTGTAGCCTTGTAAAATTTCCTTCTAGGATTAACGGACTGTGGAAGTGTGTGTGTGTGTGTGCGTGCGTGCGTGCGCATGCGCGCATCTTAATGTCATTATAGGTAAAAATGCTGCTTGGGATATGCAAAAAGGGTTTATTAAATCAGAGTCAGACGGAAAAAAGGAGGGTAAATTATACTGGTTCTCTATTCTTAAAGATGTACGTTATAAATCTGACAACCGCTTAGATCTCTCCATTTCTTGGGAAAGTCTTCAACATTTTGCTAGGAAATTGCATAGAACAAATTATTTTTTGGACAATATGGGAAATAATTTAATATAAGAGTTCCAGGCCACTATCAAATCCTAAATCAAGGAAATAAACTGAGCAGACATCTAGTATCCCGTCCAGCATTTGCTGAGAAAACAAAATTAACAGTTCAAGTTGGAAAGTTTCAGAGACACGCATTCCTGAGGGGAAGTAATGGAGAAATAGACAAATAGCAGAACGTTGCTGGAAGCTGAATCTCGAGCAGCGACATCACATCGACATCCTGCTCAAATGTTGTGGTCCGGCTGAGATACCTTGAAGACGGAACAATGAACAATGGCACAGCAATACAGTGATCGGTGGTAATGATGGCAGCTGACTTTCGGTTTACTTGTGCTTTAAATTAAGTATGCTTTTTAAAAAAAATAAAATGAATCAAAACCTACCCATTTGTGTCATGTTACCTAAGAGAGGAATTCATTCTTTAAAATAAAAATGCCTCTTTGGAATACTGTTGTTGATGCATTTTTCCAAAATGATGCCAAGTGAAACAACGCTATAAGAGGTCAATACCGTATACCAGATAAACGAAAACTGCACACACTCAGAATAAGATTATTCAACATTATTAAAGATATAAATAAAAGCAGAAAAAAGTTTATTTTACTGACAATAAATTAAAATCAACATTCAAAAATTTTAATTATGAAAATAAGTCAAAAGGCCCTATTGTGAAACAAAGGAGGAGGGGATGATCAAGGTGTTGCTATACCCTCAAGTCCTTAACATATCAGGTCAAATAAATTTGTATAAAGATTTCTTTAACATGACAGGAGGCCATAGAGCAGCTTTGACAAGTTATGCTCCTTGTGAAACTGCACACACATATCATATAGCATCTTTTCAGTGTATAAAACATTAATCGCAATTAAAAAAAAAAAACACGATGACCTCTTGTTCAGGTGCAGGTTCACTGAACTTGCTTCTCCCTGCTCTAAAGTGCTGGAGCCACAAAGTACAACGGCTTTCAGAAACATTCATCACACCTTGCTGCTCACTGTAAAAACACAACCTGAAAAACACTCAAACACCCCCAATAACAAATATGCACCTCCAGTTATCAGCTGCAATCCTTCTGTATTCCCAGGAGCTTGGAGACTGTGAGAAGTTTGCTGACAGAGCAGAATAAACAGGCTAACAAATAAGCAGCATAACAAGCTGCTGTTATTTCACACCACCATTTGAAGCCAATATGAGGAGCATCAAGGTGCTCTACTCTGCTGAATATATTCAGGAGTAATATAGAGCCTAACATACCACATGTGGAACAAGTTCTGCTCTGGACTTTAAAGGACTGTAAATTGTGTATGAAGACCACATGGGTTAAACCTGTAAAAGATGAGGAAAAGCATTTCACATGGATTGCATCATCTAGACAACCAGGACTGGGAATGCCACAATGCCTGGTGGCACACAGCGCACACAGGTGTGGCATTTGAAGTCACAAGGTGCTAAATGTGGAAATCAGCCTCCCTCCCCATCCCACACCTGTACAGGGTCAGAAGAGCCACTTTTTTCTGCATGATCCCATCAATGGACCACTGCATAGCAGCACTGGGGGGGGGGGGTGAGCAGCCTTCTGAGGGAAGTAAACTCACCAAACAAAGTGAGTAATTCACACACATACAGCGTACATAGAAATCATGGAATTCATGCACATATTAAATGTCAGTTTATCTACTTGACGGGTGACCAGAATGTTAAACCTCTGAGCTGCACAACCGAAGTCACTACTGAAAGCGCGGTTCCTTTCAATCAAAGTCCTCGTCAGTAAAACACACTTTAATATTCTTGCACGACACGCTCGAAAAAATATTATAGCACACATTCTATCTTTAATCTCTAGATGAGTCAAATAGGATACATGTGGAGGATTTTTTTTTTTTGAAACCAAAGCTGTAAGTAACATAAAATTGAAACTGTAAAGCTGGAATAGCAAAATTGTAAATGCTTGCTGTACTGATATTCTAGAGACTTCTAAATTTATTTTGATTTCAAAAACATAAATCATAATTTTTTTATATGTATATACCGTGGCCTGGTGTAAAATGTCTGGTTATTGAAGAGACCTGAGAAGGCAGCATAATTTCACCACCTTGCGTTTAATTGGAATTGCTTTAGCAAAAAAAATAAAATGATATGCTACCATTTTATTCCAGCTTTAAGTAGATGTAATAAAATATAATATGTAACAATATTAACACTTATTGCTTTGACAAAATTATTCAGTATATGAAATCAATTAATTCCTGTGAGGCTTGAGTTAATAGTGCAGTCATTATTTCATGTGAACAATATTGCTTGACATTTTCTATGTCCTAAAGGCAAGGAAGACATAAGTATTAAAATAAGATTAATCTAAAACAAACAGCCAATTACTTGTTATTACCATCTTATTTGCACAGTAAGTAAAGGACATTAGTGTCATACTATGTAAGGGAACATGGACTATCGTCTCCCTGCATTTGCCCATGTTGACTTCAGAACTGCACCTAGATACCTGCAGAACCTGATCACTTGCTTTACCCCAGGCCACGACACCATGACCTTTAGCTGCCTGCTGAGCCCTACACATAAAACTAGAAAAGGAAAAAAAGAAGTCAGAAGGTTCACAGTTTTTACTCCAATGAGGTGATATGAGGTCCCCCTCTCACTCTGAAATGCTGAATCCGTCTGTGTTCAACAGGTCTCAGAATATCTCTTTTGGACCACATCTCTCCTGATCTCCTGTGTGCTTCATAAACTTTCACAATATTCTGTTTAAAATCAACAATTCTACATGCAGCTACTTGCGTAACATATACTGCCAAAAACAGCGGTATTCAACGGACTGACTTTGAGGAATTGCCTGTCTGTGTCAGGATCTCTGCCGGTGAAACGCTTTCATCCTCTGAGTTGCATCTCGCGTTCTTTGTAGAAAAAACATCTCGTAAACAAATGTAAAAAGAACAGTTCACGTACGTTGCCTTACACTAGGTTTAAACAGCTGGACTGATGAACCTGCTCTTTTATACATTTCATGTGTATCAGTCAAGTCTTGAAACGCGAATCAAATCACCCCTTGAGTGCAGTTTCTATGGAGATGAGAAGCCACAAAAAGTGGCCCATCCCACCATCCCAGCTCCTTAAGGTATTAAAGATTACATAGTTGTCCAGCTTGTTCTTGTGCGAGGTGGTAACATGGTTTCCCAGTTGCCAAAAACATCAGTTGCTGTTCTTAAGCTAGAATTAGCTTAAAGGTAAGTTTATTTGGAATTGTGCTATAACCCCCTCTTCTAAATCTATTTGATGCCTCTGTTGCAGGAAACTTGTATAAAGCTTGAACATCACAAGACAACACTTTCCTGCAATATGACCTCCTGAGCTTTAGAGCAGCGCACAAGTGCCAGATGGACTGTGAAGAACACTGGGTCCAGCCAAGTCCGGTTCATAGCACTTCAGAAAGACAACCCCACCCCTCCAGCGCTGACAGTCATCTCTTTTTGGCAGACAGCCTCAATTTGCGAATGCAAATTTGCTCGTTGTGCAGAATATCCTTCAATGTCTTCATTTATTAAAGAAGGGCTGAGTTTTCTTCTCAGACAGCAAGGGGAGAACACTAAAAAGGACGCAAAAAAAAAAAACATCCCTGGTTTGCATTAGGAGGCCCAGCTTCACAATGTTGGCGCTGGCCACCAGTAACTAATGGAAAACTGGCACCGAAAAATAAGAACCAAACGGCAGCCCACAGAACTGGCCCATTTTCTTGTACACAGGGGCACAATATTAGCTTTTGAAAGCCACCATGGTTTTCTAAGGAAATTCTAATTTCTGCAGTTTACCGACTTGCACAACATCTGGTTCAGGATACTGCTTTGTCACTAGCAGATTTTCTAGAATATAAGTTTTAAATAAATTCTATTGACCTGATTAGAAATCACTAGGGACTTAACTTTTCATCTGAATTCCTCAGAACACATCACGGAGAAGCGATGCAATATTTGGGCTAGTGCCGCTAATGTAAGGTTGCTGGACCGAATCCCATTCTTGCTGTAGCATCCTTGACCAAAGTACTTATACTGACCTCATACAGTCAGAATACCCCGCTGTATAAATATGCAAATCACATAAGAGCAAAATAATGAGGCAATAAAACATTACTGGAATATTCTGCTGTCAGAAGAGATTTCTAGAAGGCCTAAAGGTGCATGATTGCTATTCATTTTACGACAGCAAAATCCTAAAAAAAAAAAAAAAAAGAAAAAAGGCTAATACAGTATACTGTTTAAGGTAAATATTTGAGCTGTAGGTTCAGTATAATGCCGTGTTGGATCTCAGGAAAGATAAACTTCACCAACAACGCAAAAAATCTTTTCCGTCTGTTCGGCCTAAACCCTTTCAATATGTCGGACATTTTATTGTCGGCTCAAATCTAATAAAGGTCCTCAAGTATCAGTGAATAGCATAGGAACAGATTCCATTACCAATTCATTCATATTACACATTACATATTAAAAGCAAATGGACTTCACAAAAATGGGGCGAAGTTCATTTGTTACACTCGCAAATGAAACCATCGATTCACGTAATGGGATACTTGGGCAAAGAACAGATGGTGCTTTGGTACTAAAGAAAAAAAAATCTAAATGTATTTCTGGTGCGTCTGTGGCCAGCAAGTATTTGAAAGCTGCAGAACCAAAGGCCTTGAATTCAAGGGACTACTGGGGGGGTGTGTGTGTGTGTGTGTGTGTGTGCGTGTGGAGGGGGGTTTCAGAACTGCTCCACTACTTGTGCCCTTGACAAGGAGTACATAATGGACTGACAATGTCAAACAGAACAAAAAGCCCCATTCTGACAGAAGTTAATTGCCGTTGCTCTGTTTGTTCTGTACTGCAGAGATACGAAAGGCCCCCCTTTCTTGTTGTCCTCCTTGCCCTTCGCTTCCCAAAACCGAGATCTGCGCAGCACGGCAGACAGGGGCGTGACAAACGCACGGTTTCAAGCAGCCGAACGGCCACTTGTCAGTCTGCAAGTGGCGTGCGCCTGGTTCCTGCTGGAGCCCAACACACCAGCCTGAATGGAGGCCCGCAGGTCCCCCCACGCAACACAGCCACCTGAACAAGTCATTAAGTGAAACAAGAACTAGATCAAAACTAATTAAAGAACAAATGAAGAACACAGGAATGACGCTTGGGCACAGACTCCATTTGATCTTCCAGTTGCTGATCCCGGCAGTGATTATAATATTTTGAGATTGCAGATTCAGACCATGTTTTACATTTAAGAACATGAAATAGCAACTAGAAAAGCCATTTTGGCGCTGACCGCATTGCGGGAACGGCACTGAATCTGCCTCCCAAACCTAAACATGAATAATAAGATGACTGATTTACTTAATTGTCTTAAGTATTTATGAACACTAATGGCCTGTATACAAATTCCTCCCTTTTCTAGGCCACATCCAAATAATGACGCGTGATCAAATACTATGAATTTTACGAGTCATTTGCATGTAATCAAAGGCAAGTTATTTAATTTTATAAGCAGCTGCACTACATCTTTAACACAGTAAACCAAATTTTTCTTAATGACATTTTTATCCTTTTGCATAAACAGCAAATTTCATTTTATAAAATACTAACTTCCCCAATTACCCAGTGAGCAGTGGTTGTTGCTCCAGCCGTATGTCACAGGTACGGGATATGCGTCCAACTACATGTAATGTACGTTTCTGGGGATAAAAAAGTAATTCTGTTATGTTTAAATGTAACAGAATAAGTAGCAGGGTAACTTGGAAGCATGGCAACATACTCTTGATATTAGCCAGCCATCTGAAGGAGAGCAAGTCCAGATTAGTCATCACCACCCAGGGACGCCGTTTATCTAAATATCGAAAATATCGCACGTTTTTGTCAATATCAATAATTTCATATGAGGTTCAGTTTGACCTCTGTCTACTGAATGACAGCATAAATGCACAAATACATGTGCCTGTGCAACTTGAATATAAATTATTCAGTTATTCATCATTATAAATTGACATTGTTCATTTAAAATTCCATTGCTTATTAATAATCAGTTTCTGCTTAAAAAAAACTTAGAAAAAATTCAATTTCATTGACAGTCAACAATTCTTACATTCACAATATAAATCATGTCTGTTCAGCATAAATTTTTATATGCCACTAAACGTTTTTATGCATATGAATTTCATAAAAAAACCTCAAGATTCAATTAAGCTGAATTATAAAATAGTGTATTTTACCTTGAAGTCCCTGAGACACCAGTATGAGATCTTAGCACCTGTAAATGGAGTTCTTCAAACGTGATGCGCACTTTATTTTTCTATAAATCAGTGTCAACCTCAGCTGTTGTGAGCGAGAAATGAGCTCCTAAAAGCTTCAAGTTTCTCACCACAGTTAGAGCCTATGGACTTTGGCACTGAAAGGTGTGGAAACATACGTGTATTTGTGTGTGTTGGGGGGTGTAGAAAAGCACTCCTGACATCAAGAAAAGTGCCAGCAGTCATAAAAGCACATACAGAGTACAGTCTCCCATGCCTAATAGGCCAGATGCAAGCAGGTCAGAAGCAGCACTGTGCCCAAAAAGAGTAAAAAAAAACCACCCCCATACAAATGTTTTGACTGTACAAGGAAACTGGAGCACCCAGAAGAAGCCCACGCATCTCCACACAGACTGGATTTGAACGTATAGACTGCACGACCCAGGATGCCACCTGAAAGTCAGAACTTTGAACACAGACATCCTATAATAAAAACTTAAATTCCATTTACTTTAAAAGAAATGAATTCACACCTTTGGAGCTCTGAGCACTTCATCTCATTCGATCGTAGGCCTTTGGAAAGATCCCGCAAAACAAGCAGACATGAGAAAAGCTGGAATTTTAACAGTCACCAATTTCAGCTTCCTATTTGGGTAACAGCTTTATCCTGCCGTCACGGACACTGAGGGGTTTGTTACTGAAAAAAACGCGCACGTGAAAATAATTTTGGTTCCAAACAGAAATTAACATACTGCACAACAAATAGATTTTTCAGAAACATGGGGTGGGGGGACTAAACACGGTCACAGAAGCAGTGGCGAAAGGAGAGTTACGTCACAAGTGTGCCAGACTGCTGCAAGTTTTCCGAACAATACCCACTGAGATCATCGTGAAGAGAGGCACAAAGGCGCACGAGGAGCCCGTCGGGACACGGAGCGACACGGAGTTCGTAATTAGCGGCGTCGCTAATTTCAACTAATGTAGTAATTAACACAATTCACTACAACTGATTAATCTCTAATAAACATGTTAGGCTTCCATAATGGTTAAAAAAAAAGCTGGTTATTAAAAAAAAAGCTATACCAGTGTACTTGTTTGAACTTGGAATATCACAATTTGAAATAATCTTCCTGTCTTGGCTCAGAGTGATCAGGAAGATTATTTCAAATTATGATATTCCAAGTTCAAACAAGTACACTGGTATAGCTTTTTTTTTAAATCAATTCTGAAAAGTTCCTTTATACATTTTTTTTCAGTTTTCTACAAAGGCTAGAGCCAAAATGCAACACTTATTCATCATGAATGTTTCATCATGGATGAAACGCGGTCTGCTCAGAACATTAGACGCTGAATGAAACGTAGAACGTTCAAAGCATCCCTGGTCATTGGTGAATAGGAGAGGACAGCGTGAGGCTCGATCTGTCATAGTGGCCCGACACTCAGTTCCTCAGCATATGTGTCCCCCCACGGAAGGAACAGTCCGAGAGACCTGCAGACAGTGTCTGCAGTGTTGCAGCAAATACATTTCTGGAGGAGATGTTTTGAATAGAGGAGGACAAATAAATGGCATTATTGGGTAAATGTTTTGGCAAAGAGGCTGGGTGTTTTAGAACATGTGTAAATCAAAGGAGGGGCTGACTGCTTTACAGGAGGGGTTCAGTCACAATAAAGGAGGGACCATGCAATGCGTTAAATGTTTGTTTGAAAGGTCTGTTTGCAGAACGTTTTTTGGGAGAGCTTAGCAGCCAAAAGAATGTGGTCGAAAGCAAACGCACTCAGAGAACCCAGGTTTGAGCCTCACCTTTTGTTATCGTACTCTTGAGCAAGACCGGGTGGTGACTCACTTTAAGTGGCTCTGGAGAAAAGCATTAGGTATGTAAACTTTAAATATTATCAGGAGAAATATGCAGCTTGCAAAAACTGCCATTCAATCTATAAACGTATTAAGATGCATAAAGCAAAACCTTGGACCAAACACTAGCATTAAATGGGCAACACAAACTGCAAATGGTAACTGAAAGTGTATTAATTTAGACCAAGTTAACTCCAAAATATTTTACCACAGTAGTCAGAAGCACTGAATAAAACATCCCTCGATTTACACACTGGTTAGGTTGTGTTTACATCTCAGATATAGGTATAATAAATAATAAATCAACCATCAATTTTATAGTGTATCCCCCCACCCTCAAGAGAGCCCTGGTTGGCTGTAGCCCTCCAAATGCTGTGCAATGGGTGGAGGGGGAATTTTTACAGAGAGACCCTTCTTGAAATCAACCGTGACCATTTAGCCAGGACAGGGCCTCCACTGAGAAACCAGTGGCTGGCTAGTCTCTTTCTCTTGCTCTCTCTCTAACACACACACACACACACACACACACACACACACACACACACACACACACACACACACACACACACACAAATAAATAAATAAATAACCAGNCACACACACACACACACACACACACACACACACACACACACACACACACACACACACACACACACAGAAATACATAAATGTATAATAAAAATAATTCGATTTTTTGTCAATTTTTTAAAAAACTTACCGCTACATTAAAATAGTACAGCTCCCAGTTTGTGATCATTTATCAAGACACTCCAAACATCAAAACACCAAACATCAGATATAAGCTAGAACTCTGTAGGATTGAACTAGATTAGCCCTACACTGCTGTGCCTTTACACGCATCTTACTGCCAAATATCAGCTGGCAGCAACTAACAAAAGTTTTAGATAACAGACGAGAGAAGAAAACGCATTTAAACAGGAAAATGATCTTCTGTGATGAACCGCCGCCCCATCAGGGGTGTAATTTCATCACCTGGTGCCCAGTGACACGGGGATAGTTCCCAGCCCGCAGCGAAGCTGACCAGGATACAGTGGCGAAGCATATTGATAGATGGATGGACAGATGGAAATTGATCCCACCTTCAAAAATGCTCAGTGTATCAATTCATAACACCATTTCATTTAAAATTGGATTTTTTGAAGTGCAATGAACGAAAGTCGAGCAAAACCGATACGGGAACGGCACCGTGTTTTCTGGCCACAAGCGAGCTAATCTGTCAGTGAGGAAAAAAGTCGTGCAGATGCCCACCTGTGCAGCATGGCACATTTTTCATTCACTCCGTAATTAAAAGAAAGGAGAGATAATACTGGATCACTAATGGATGCTAATGGGTGACTTTTGTCTCCTTGTTAGTTTTCTCCTCCTCGTCTTTGTATTCCAGGATGGCAGGGATGAATCACGCTAGAGTTCACCTGATAACTTTCTCACAACATCCTCAAAAAGGACTCGTTTTCAGGACGAGTCACGGGTCTCATGGGTTCTGCTCATTTCATTTGCTAGTCCTTATAAAGGCTGCACATTGTTCCCGTTCATTTCACGAGGCAAAAACTTGTACATTAGCCCAAATATTCTGCACACCTCTAGTTTGTTGCGGGTGGGGTGTTTTTCTCCAAAGCCACCTAAATAACCAACAAACTGATTTTCTCATTCACACATCTGGCTAATTCTCACTGTATCAATTCAGGTTAAATATATTGCTTAAGGAGACAACTGCAGGAGGGGGAAATCAAACCTGAGCCTATTATTTGCAAGGCAACAGCTCGAACCGCTAGATGCTGTCCCTGTTACAGAATAAAAGGAATTATAATCACACACCAGATGTGAGTAAAATTGCCAGTTGCATTACCAGTCAATGCTTTTTAAAGAAAAGTTAATTGCCTGCAGCAATGAAACACATAATGCTGAACAGATCACAAAGCTGCTGAGATAAAGGCACAAGATGTTAAAACTAATGAAATAGACACTGCTTCACGCTGACACTTTGTGTGATGTGCTGACATTTCCATGCACGGGTTATTTAAACACGCCGTAAGAAGCATGAGCAACGCTCCCATCAAGTCTTCATTGTAAGAGGTCCTTTTAAAAAATGTTGTTCACGACTATAGTCGCCCCTTTCTGCTTATTGTCTGCATGGTCCCTCGGGCCGATTCATTTCTCCTTGTTGAACAGCAGCAACAGCAAGACTAATAACAGTCAATATCTCAGAGCACCTCCAAGGAGACCATTTTTCTTAGGCAAAAATAATGGTCCAATACCACTGTTCAAAAATGTTCTGAGAACAATGGAAACCAACTTCAACCCCCCCCCAAGGTTTAAATATTAGGCAATAATGAGCAGTTCACACCAGTTCTTGAGCAGAGCATTTTTTTGGAAAGGTGAGAACAGCTACAACGCCTTGTGAGGAGACTCGCACTCATACCACACGCCAAACTGCGTTCTGCCACATCCCTCTGGCACATCCATTTTTTTAAAAACTCGAAAGTCATCAGCTGAACATACATTAAAGGTTTAAAACAGTCTTTAACATGTGCACTGCATGAGACACCCTATTAGACCTTTTAACACCCCACTGAACAGAAAATGTCAAACCCCTGACTGTCTCTTTAGGTTATGTTCCACAAGATTAGGTTCAGTAAATAAATCTATATTAGAACATTTTTCCATTGGGCTTTCTAGTGTGTGTGTGTGTGTGTGTAGTGTGTAGTTTTCTCCTCTCCTCAGTTGCCAGCTGGGTCATCTAAACAATGGATAATCTTCTGAATGCAACCGGTTCAAGATCAACTGTAAGTGAACAGAATGTTTGGAAGACGACGTTTGAAAACCAGCTTCATTTCATCACTTGCAACGTGCAGATTAGTCTGTGGCAGGTCCAATCGAAAAGACTTAGTTATAACCAACATTCAGGTGGGAAAATGGCCAAGTAAATGCCAAAGGAACTACCCTGCTAATCCTGGATGGGTTCCACATTCCTTCCATTGTGTGCACGAGCAGGCGTGGGTGATTATGCACAGTGACATTGAATGACTCAAGCGTGTCCTTTCCCTCACAGTACAACTAGCCCCCCACCCCCACCCGCCTCGACTTGTTCTCGTCTCCTAACGCAACTCGATAATTGCTTATGGCTTTAGCAGGACAACGCAACCATCAATCATCATTAAATGAGGTTTGATACAACGTATAATTACTCTGAATCCTAAAGTACTCATAAGTATCCCAATGAGTAGTTGTTAATTAAAAAGGTGGTTAATACAGTATGGTAGTACTGAGGGTGGCGCTGGTTCCTCACAGCTCCTGAAATGGGCATTGGTTTGAACCTGATTCACTTTGTGGAGTTTGCATGTGCTTCCTGTGTTGGCATGGGTGTCCTCCAAGGTGCTCCTGTTTCGTGCCACAGTCCAAAGACATGTTTCATGTAGATTAGTGATTCTAAAATAAGTACAGAATGTATATGTGAGAGATTGCCTTATGATGGACTGACAATCTGCCCGGTGCCCTATGCCTCCATGATAGGTTCCAGATCATTTTCCAATTTCATCAATGGCAAAAAAGTTAAACTGATTATGAAATGCAAGTTTTTTTAAATTTTATTTTAAACGTGTCAGCAACTGACCAATCAATTAAAAAAAAAAAAAACAATCCAGGAAACAATAGTTTGTCACACAAATGAAACAAATTTAAAGTCAGTTTTGGCCTGTATAATCACCCTTAAAATCAAAACTAGCCACAAACGATCTCAAAAAGTTCACTGAACCACTAAATTCCATCATATCGTAAATCCTTCATATATACAGTTGCAAAAGGTACAAAAATGTGGTCTGATCTCCACCAAAGTCAATATTAGACAAACAAGCTGCTTAATGTAATGACAAACAAATAATAGTACTTGTCAACACTGGGCAGACCATTTAAACAGTCACAGTCTAGGTTTAAAAGGTGTGTGAACCTCTGGGGTAATGATTTCAATAAAAGCTAATTGGAATGAGGCGTTCCAATCGATGAGATGAGATGAGAGGTGGGGTCTATAGATGTGCTCTGCCCTATAAAAAGGCACACAAAGTCAGGCTACTGACCATCTGCTCTTTTCAAGATCTATGTATGTGCACCATGCCTCGATCAAAACAATTATTAGAAGGCTGAAGAATTGTAGAGCTTTGTGAAGCTGGAAAAGGCCACAAAAGCATCTTGAAAGACCTAAGTGTTCATCAGTCCACAGTAAGAAACTATCTATAAAAGGAGACAATTCAGTGCTGTTGCTATTCTCTCTAGGAGTGGGTATCCTCCAAAGGTCCCACCAAGAGCACAACGTACAACACTGGAGGAAGTGAAAAAGAACCCAAGGGTTATGGGTAATCTCTAGAACTTTCGAAAGTTTCTTCACATGTTCACTTTGGCAATGAAAATGAATGGTGATTATGGAAGGAAATTACTGCTGTCCACAAAAATTTGCTGCATGTTTTGGAATGGCCAGGTCAGAGTCCAGACCTTAATCCAGTTGAGATAATGTAGCATGAGCTGAAGACAGTTGTTGCTGCAAGGTACCCCTGAACTGAAATTTTTTCACAGGGATGAATGGTCTACAATTCCTCCTCACTGAAGTGCCAGTCAGACCAGCAGCTACAGACATAAAAAGTACATTTCTTCATGTTATTAGTTTAGGCAGTTTGTGTATTATTGTGGTTTAGATGAAGAGCGGATTTTAATTAATGCAGAAAACCAGGTACGTGCAAAGGGTGCAAAACAGTCTTCTTGATTCACTAAGGTAGTGGCACTTCCATGCACCGACACTTGAACTTAGGAATGAGCATCAAGTTCCAGACACACCATGGGAGGCAGAGACGGCTGATCCACATAGGTCCAACCGCCACGTCGTGCATCACGGAGTCAGCGCGGCCATAAAAACAGCCTATCGGCGTAACGAGTGGGACGAGGACATAATGACAGAATGTGGTCCTGAGTGGGTGGAAATGCAGAAGCTTGTCATTCTTTCACAATTCTGTACCCTTGATGGGATCAGGACTGAACAGCATTGTTCACCATTCATTTGCCAGCCATTAACCCCTGCCAGAGCAAAGCCTAAAAAGCAGCTTTCAGACCGCAGCTCCAAACGTGTAGAAATGAGCAAGAGCTGCACTGGAACACAGAAATTGCACACAAAAGGGATTAATTTGCATCTTCAGTAAATGTGTTTGATTGGAACAGACACAAGATATTTAAAATTATAATTGCAATCAGTTTCATCAGTGTTTCTCAAAGCCAACATGTTGCACCTTCCAATGCACTTCCAAAGATAAAACAAAACCATTTTCTCTCAAGTTTAGGCCTTTATTTGATCTAAAAAAATGTTAATATGCAAAACATAAAGCATTCTTTAAGTGCATGATTCTATTCTGGGTGGTATTTTGACATCTTAAACTTTAACATGACATTAAGTGAGGAAACATGGCAGAGGGAAGTGGAAAAACTCAAGGCCTAAGTCCCTACAGCTGCCAGTCAGTTGTACCTTTGAGTCAAAAACTTGAAATTTGTCAGCATGTACGAGGACAGTGACATTCCACAGAAATTCCATCTACCCAGTATCCTTAACCATTTGTCCAGGTGGAGAAGTCTGGAGCTTCTCCCAGAATCAGTGAGCCCAATTCTATAAGACCATACCATGGATTGGACAAGAGTCACAGTCTACAAAAATTGTTTTAGATTAAAAGCTTGCGAGAAATTAAATTGGGGAGATAAAGTCAATTAGTGCTGCAGAGTTACTGAGGCAGTGTAAACCAAGGCATTCCCGAGCCTTCCTGAGGAGGATTCTTTTTTGAAGTTTATACATCAGCACTGCTGGTCTGCATAAAGACTGAACCCACATCTTTTCCATTAGGAGTATGACGCACTAAAGAACGGAGCTATACCCCAGCGACAAGAAGAGACTCGCCTCCCCCTAAGGTGGTCGAACACGTTAAGCAGCAAGGGAGTCAGCAGCCCCTCTATAACAAACACCGTACAATGGTTCAACACATACATTTACAGATGTACAGACATGAGGAATTGTGGAGACTTCGGCGAGTTCAGCATCTTTGGCAGATGTGTCCCTTTATTTTGATGGCGTACAAACAAGCTGAGCCATAAGGTCTGTAAACAACCGAATCTCTCTTTGTACTGGAAATGACACCTTCTTATTAGATACACTTTCACATATATGTAGCCAAATACAGCTTGAGTTCAGACTACACCATACACCCTGTACCAGTACAAACAAGAGCAGCTGGGAAGGAGGAGTACAGCTGATCATTTTGTTTTCACCTGTTTCAGTCACCCTAAAATTTTACTTGTAGACTTAATTCCCCACAAAGAATCATTTTACAGCCCTGCCCTCCCCCCCAGCAGATCCCCCTTAGTATCACTGCATGTAGATCCTTGTTCTTTCAGCCATCAAATGCGGCCACTTCTATGATGTAACCCAAATGGCACTTTTGCCTTCCTCTATACTTCCTTTGCAGTGACAATCACCATGTTTTCATCATTTTATCAACAAGGTAACAGAGTTGGGGGGATAAAATGCAATAAAAAGAAAGAAATATCACACTGGCTTCATGTGCACACCAATGTGTCTCAGTCAATATTCTCCTTTCTAGTTTTCTCCCTCTTCTTACATAACACGAGGAGATCACAGGGACAACCACAGCTACGAGACTTGTTGTTATGGAAACGCCAGCACCAGAACACACACGGGCATGGCTAGAGCACAGGCTTGCTGGAACATCTCAAACCCCTTCTTGAGGACACCGTATGGATGGAATTACCAAGGGCTCCATACTGTACACCTTGGCAGCTCTCATTTTCAACCCATGCAGACCAACACGGGGTTCACTAGTGCCCAGCTGGGAGGAAATGGGATCGTATAAATAAAATATTAACTATACAAAAGGGGAATCTGAATTTGGAGCAAGTCATCACGGCATGATATTGGCGGATAGGGCTTCGTCTGAGCACAGTGCGTTCTCAATTCACATTTCAAACGAAGACGGCAGACCCATTCTGTAGCACCCTGACAACTCCGCAAGTCAATGTCGAGCACAACAGATGGCAGGATCAATAAGTGGGCACTGAGCAAAAGGGAAGCTCTCCACAATTCCACTGTACCTTTCCAGGGCCCTGCCCATACTCACTCTTGCGGTAGGTCCAGATTTGAAACAGCAAACGTTCGAGAAGTCGGCTGGGCTCAAACGGAGGCCGACCGTCATACACATTCAATTTGTTGTTAAAGCTAAACTGCCTTTTCTAAGTGGATCTTGAAGAAAGACATTTGTAAATTTATTATGAGCTCTTAGCAAAGCAATATGAAAGAAACTGGTCTTCCATACTTGCAGTAAATTCACTTTTTACTTAATCTTAAATTTCACTCCTTCTGCATTAGTCATTCAGCTGCTTTCTGCTCATCCTGGTGAAGGTCAAGGCCACTTTCGTTAGTTTATTTATAAGCTAGGATCCTTCAGTCAGAAGCATTTTATATCCAGTCCAAGTTCAAGGTGACATTCAACAAGTACCATTCGTATCAGCAACCACTTGCATAACTAACAAAGATGCATGTATTTTGTATGCAGTGAAGGAAAGAAAAAGAAATACCGTGTGATAATATGGTGATGGAGAAAGGTGCTATAGGTATACTTCCCTCCTCTATTGTAACATGAGTTAACCACTTATTACTGAATTGAAAACAGATGGTTCATCCACGACCGAAAAGAAACCCTACAGTAACTACACAATCCCTGCCGGTAACAAATTTGTTCACCTAATACGTGGTGGTGGGGGGGGGGGGGCTATGACACATCAATCCAAGCATAACTATATCTAAAAAGGCATTCCAAAGACAAGGAAAGCATCCAAGTGATCTGTAACATCATTGCCTTTTTTGGTGGAGTGTTTACAGTGAACCTGCCAGTGCCACAGTGACTTGGTCTTACCATTTATCCCTTTGGTGGGGTTATGTGGATTGGCTACAGCAAAATGCCTCGATATTGTGATATCTGTGTTGTAAATGCAGGTCATCAAGTTAAATCTAGATACTGTGAAACATATTGCCTTTATTCTCCTGAACGTGGCACTTCGCTAGTTATTTTCAAGTAATATGTCCCAAATTCACATACCCACTTACTAGCCACAAACATATGTCCTAATGCAGGATCGTGGCTCTCTGGAACCTGTCCTGGAAGAATAGGAGCCATAGTGAGGCGACAAAATAAATTCAAAACAAGTCCTTTTGTGTTTATAATTTAAAAAGTAAGAATATATATTATTTTCCATAAGAGACATGAGGGGGAACAAAAAAAAATAATTGAAACTCACTCAGCCATTGTTGGTGGTTTTGCTCTGCATGCAAACATGAATTTTCATATCTGTAAAATATGAACAAGTTCTCCAGTCTATGGTTAAAGAGAGTAAGAGGGAAATCACTGGCTTGGAGGAGAAAGAAGGCGGGGGGGGGGGGGGG
>UFQX01000051.1:967190-1025096 GCA_900497675.1 Arapaima gigas
TACGAAATCCCCCCCCCCCCCCCGTTTTTACATGCAATTCAGGTAGATGGTTTATAAATTTGCTATCCTTTTTTCAGTCTTTTTAAAATGTGAATTAGAGCGTTGTTAGAGGGCTTCGCTAGAATATTTAGTTTTCCTTACTTGCCTATGGCTTTATTTATTTATTTTTAAATACTGTTTCCAATATAGTTGCCCCAGAGTGGCTCATTTTGCCGGATCAATTGCTATGCAGACAAGTTTGGAACAGAATCACAGTTAGCTGCCAAAGTGACTGAAATGGGAAAATAGGGGGGATTCACAAAGCAAGGAAGAGGGGGAAAAAATACCTCATTTGGCTGACATTTTAAAAAAATAGAAGAAAATTTAAAAGGAATAAAAATCTGGCATCTAAGGCCAGTTGGCTGCCCAGCTCCCCTAGAGAACAACCTTGTACAAACAGGACAGAAATGTGTGAACGCTGTGTGAAAAAGTGCTTTCTTTACTCATGCTAACCTTTCTTGCCATTGGAATATAAAGAGAAGCATTTCCTAGTTTTTCTTGAGAGATTCTGGGATGATGGTAGAAGTTAGAGGGTGAATAAACTGCATAAGCCAGGGCAGCAAGCTATACTATACAGAGCATTTTACTGCTCTGTTGAAAAATCTTAGCTTAATAAAATGGAGAAAATCTGTGAACTAGAAAGGTTATCCTTAGATAAGAGTTTGTCCCCCCCATCAACATGTAACAATATTAAGCATGTAGACGTTTTGCATGTTTTTTTTTAAGTGTATAAGACAACAATGATGCAGTGCATCGCTGTCTTTATACCCTACAAGTTTGACAATCTTACCTTATAAAGACAAGAAGATGGCTTCACAAATATTTCAGTTTATCCTTGGTCCTGAAAAACAGAAGATAAATTATTCATTTAATATCAATCTCAGAGAGGATGATTATCAAGCCCTTGTTCCATCAGCTGACTGACAAAAGGCCTTTAAAAAAAAGTGTTGTGTTCCATCAAGCCATCTTCGTATCAACATTTGATTTTCAAAATTATACAGCATGAAACACCAACAAAGTTACTTGTTATTGCACAGATAACATGCCACAACAATAGTTTGGGGGTACTTAAATAGGACAGCATTTCAAAAAATTTATGGAACAATGTGTGGAACAATGATCACAAATAAAATGAGAAAAAGATGGAACATAGATAGAAACCAGCTATGTGAAGCATGGGGCTGCAGTCCCAGTGGCCCAGAACAACTGTCCCACTAGCATGAGAAGTCCCATTAGTCTTGTCAGCGGCCTGGGGGTGGGGGGGTTGTCAGAACAAGTGGACATGGCCTGTCCGGTGAGGATGCTGCCCAGTCTGACAGATGGAGGCAAACAGACCCAGATGGCTCTGAAAGGCCTAGCTTTGGTTCTCCGGCCCCTCTGGGCAAGAGGGGATGTAGAGGGCCGGGCCACATTCCCAGTGATGGGGGACGGGGTGCCACAGATAGAGACATCTCTGTTCCGCAGCCGGCGAGTTGGGGGAGTGAGGGGGGGGCTGGGGGTGAGTGAGGAATCAGCAGTTTGAGTCATCTGTGCCGATACCTGCACATAGCATCACATTGGCCCCATTATGCAGGCTTGTTCAGAGTCAACAAGGACCACTGAAGGCCAAACCTGGACTTTGCTACCAAAGTATTTAACCTGAGTTGAAATACGTGAGCAAAACACCAGTTTGGTTAAAACCGTTAAATTGCAGTGAACTTCAATCACAATAGCTGCAGTATTGGTCACAGTATAACCAATGCCCATCAGCCACAGAAGAAAGAGCTGTACTTGTGTAAATTCCCATTGTGTCCAGGTCCTACAATGTACAATTTTTTTTCTAGTACCATGTGGCTGCAAATAATAAATATTCACTGGCAATGACACATTACCATGGCAATGTCCCCTACTGCAGTCTCATCTGCCATCCCATTAGTCATTGTGACCATTACCTAGATGACCTCTCCCAAAGTGTTGACTGTACAAATAAAGTTCTCCTCACTGGACTGTGGCAATCCAAGTTGACATGGAGTTACGATATATATCCTTAAAGCTTGAGTCCATATTTTGAGGCTCAGGAATATAGTTATCAATATTATTTTAAAGCACTAGAGATTCTTGCTTCTGCATTTCAGATATTTCCATCTAATCCAAGTGGAAAAACAACTTTCTTGGCTGTGACCTGCTGCTAAACACTTCACATGATGCTGGAGGTGAAAGTAGCCTGTTGGTTATTCCCATATGGGCCCCCTACACACAAAAATGAAGGGCACATGAAGGAGACCTGTTGTAAAAATGGTAACCATGTCCATCTGCTACACCCAAAGATATGACTTAAAGGATTTTCACCCAAACAAGCTGTGTGTGTGGTGGGTATCAGTTACTGTCCATGGTCCTGTTGAGCACATGCTGACCCTCTTACCCTAGAACAAAATTTGCAGATTTGTCAGCTCTTTTGCTACATATCACGATGGTCCTTGAAGACCTGTTATCTTTCAAATTCATCTTCTCTACTCTCCTGGTAGGTCCAGCCAAATTAACCTGGAACATATCTTTGGACCGCTGGAGGAAACCAGCGCACCTGGAAGAAACCGATGCAGACACGATGAGAACAAGCAAACTTCACGCAGACAGAGCTGGATTTGGACCCATGCTGGACCAGCCCAAGTGCTGTGAGGTGCAGCACTTTTCACTGCCCTACTGTGCCGCTTTTATCTGCAAACCTAGGAAAAAAACCCAGTCCTTAGCAGTACTAGATTGAAACTTGTGCAGCTCCACCCAAGTGGCTTTCCTACTGTCAGGTCTACCCGTCATTGCATGCATACATTAGTCTTTAATAGGGTGGGGTCTAACCAGAGAAAGAAAGCGCTTAAATGGCAACGCAAATATGTCAAAGTGTATGCAAATCTCACACATTCATGAGGGAACCCCTTCAGAGCAAAAGGACAATAGTCACATAAAACTGTTTCATATGCATGTAGGGACCGCTATGGACCCCTGCAAAATAATGAGCCTTACCCCCCACTTATCTATATCTTCCAGGTATACTGTACCTACATTAAGGAAAAATTAGCTGCTCACCACCAGCCAAAAACCAAGGAAAAGATAGCTGAAGTTCATTTAAAGATTTTTTTTTAACAGCTTACTGTCAAATCAGACCATAAAAGTATAACGCAGTTTTATAAACTGTTAGGTGTGGATATTTATTACTTCACATAAGGTGGTGCAGTTTGGAAGGGGTAGGACAGAAAATGAAGTGGAAATAAGATCTCTGAGCTTAACTAGTCACTTAGAGAGAAAAGTAAGGCAGGAAACCCATCCCGAGTCCTCCAAATGGCACAAGAAATGTCCAAAATAATACAACATTGCATAGTCATTATTTTCTTTACTGGTTGTCGAGGTTTTTCCCAAATGTCACAGGAAGAATTAGTGTGCTATACAGGGATATTCATACATGGAATTTAAAGACCTGTTTATATAGCAAAGACAAAACATGCTGAATTTATCTTGCTATTACTGTACAAACAACTTGGCTCCTTGTGTTAAATGTTTTCAGTCACTAATTGCATTTTTAATGCACTTTTAGAAAGTTTTCGTTTAAATGTTTGAATTTTAAAAAAATCAAATCAAGATTTTAATGGACAAATAGGTTTTATTTTTAAAAAAAAAGCTAAGCTGTATTACTATGCTTTTGAATATGAAAGTGTTAGGTGGCTTATGAAATATGAACAGATAAAGGGTAATGATCTGAATTGTGTTTCTAAGTTGAGGAGCCAGTGTAATGCCATACAAACACTATGAAAGTTACCAAAAAAAAAAAATCTGAATAATCAAGGAAAACAGAAGAAAGGGAAACTCAACAAGATCCAAATTCTGCAGGGACACAGTAGTTCAGAAATCATTTTATTATTTTAATAGGATACCTGCAGACACTCAACAAGTGAATAATTTCACAAGGGCACAACCCTGCAGCTCAACCCGGGCTGAAAAAAATCGTGGAAAACCACTGATTCTCATTAGCATATATTAAAAGTACAAATTTGAAAGACTGAGCATCCGACAAGCTGATTTTCACACTGCAGTACAACATGTTATTAAAAAATTAGAGCAACATAACAATCAAGACGTTACAAGCTACGATCGACCTATAATGTGATTACGAAAAGTTTTGTTGCCTCCGTTTTCTGCATGGCATTAAAAACAACCTGAGGAGAAATGCAGATCAGTGATTTTGCATAATCCTGCTCATTTGCAGTTACAGCAAATCTTCATAAATCATCATCAATGATTCCGTTATTATTGACCTGTAAAACTTTGGAGAAGGTCACATTCACCTTTGTTAAACTATTATTTCTCAAAATAAGAGTCTTTTTTGATATTTTAATTTGGATGTCTAACCTGCAACTTGCTAAAGATGACATCCTGGTGAGGTCACATTGTTAAACATGTAAAAGTGAACCACCGACGTAGAGAAGACAGGTGAAACACCACCTCCCTCCTCTACGTGCTGCACGCAGACAGGTCTGCGGGAATAATGGAGGACATCACACGGAGTGTTCATACCGTGCAGCTCTCTGAAAGCATCTCTTATCACCTGGTGAACTGAGACAGACATGAGCACCGAGCATTCAGATGAAGACAGCAATGAGCTATTAACTACCCATCACTCTGCTCTCTTTTCACAGACGGACAAAAGGTGCACCTGTTCAAAGTGCCGCCAAAGTGTGGCACACAGCTAAAAATATGTGACATTGGGTGCATTTTTTTTGGGGGGGGGGGGGTGAAACATGATTTTAAACCTCATCTGTTCCAGTCCACACACGGTCAGTCAGACACTTTCTTCCACGGCTAGAGAGGGTGGTGGGTCATTTAAGGTCAGCACGGGAAATCATTTCTCATGACAAGTACCTGCATCAAAATTTTATTGAAAAGTGGCACTCATAACATTTGCCCTTTGGGTCACATTATAGCCAGGGAAGAATAAATAATGGCAAAATGGGTCTCCGGAGTACGTTTCCATTAAATTCCTTGTACACAAAAGGAGCAACAAAATAGTACAAATATTCTTGGGTTTACCCTCAAGCACATCTCTAGGACTATATTTAGAGAAGTCACTGACTGTGTAGCAGCTCAGGTGGTCTGTACTTGGCTGATGAGCATTTGTGCTAATGGATGTACTGGGTAAGGTGTCAGGGGTTAAAAGTTATCGATAGGGGGTCGTCTTCTTAAATCTGCCCGACAGAAAACATAATGACCAAGAATCCAGCTGTGGATCCTTCGAGTCCTAGAAAGTACAAAGACCTGCTGACGTAACCTGGAGAAAGGTGCTTAAACTGAGGATTAGCAGATAAGATCACTCGCAACATGACTAAGCCACAAAACATTAAAAGCAAGCATCTACTGGGACAAGTAGCGATGCTGCGTAAAAGCGAAAATATAGCAACATTTAGACACTTCTCCAAAGCAACTTAAAATATTAAGCTATATACAGTGACTTACCAATTCAAAGACCTGCGTGTTTACTTATTTACTTCAAGCAATTCAGGGTAAGTACTTGCGCAACGGTACTGAAGCAAGAGGTCATGAGTTCAAATCCCCAAGTCCATAGGCAGCAGTTCTAACTACTATGCTAAAGGATGATATATAAAAATAAATAAATTAATAAATCAGCTGGTTATTTCTGTAATAAAGCCTCTTTGCAAGCTATTTTGAGTTTGGTTTCCAGATATATTCACATTTTGATTGAGGCAAGATGCTTCTCTTGTATAAATGTCACCAAGGGCTTAGTTTAATAAAGTGAGGTAAATAGAAAAAACAAATTAAACATACTGTACATACTGTGCTGGAAGGTAGTGAAACGGCTTTTTTCAGTTTTTCCAAAGCTTTCATAATCAGCACCTGCAGTGAGGCAGCAAGGAGCTAAAGCCTGACCACACCATTCCACCATCTGTAGCGCAGTTTCACGGTTTGAGCAGAAAAGTGGCACATTTGACTGCTGGCTTAACACTGGACCCTCAGACCATCTGGAGGGGGCATCTCCTATCTCCACAGCACAGCTAAGTCCGATTAGAAACCCACCTCTCGAGGCAGGCAGGGATGCCACCCCATGACGCCAGTAGTGTTATGTAACCCTCAAAGAGCTGTATCTCATTTGAGAAAACTACCTTAAGAAGGAAGGGGACAAGAATGCTTAAAAAAATTGCTCCCTATACACCCCCGAGAACCAAACACAAAGAGCACGCAAATGCCCCTTAAGCGACAAAAGTAAAGTTCAGACTACTTTAACCCCCCCCCCCCCCCACGTGCTTAAGCATCACCCTCTCTCTTACCCAGTTTCCTCATTCTCCTACCTTCATCTGTGATGTGACAAAAAGGCCAGATCTCCCCCCGACCCCACACCAGCCTGGAGGAACAGGTGTTCCCCCGCCGGAATGCCCGAGGGGGTAACAGGGCGACTTGACACGCCTGTCAATCAGATTCTTTGGATCATGGCAAGCAGCCCCTAGAATTAGTGAGCGCCCCCCCCCCCATTTTCGCCAAACAGACAAACCTGCCCATTGGCACTCCAGCCCCTTTCCAACTGTCCAGCTGCATCAGCAGTTGGGCACTTTCATGCACATTTACAACACGACACGAGAAATGCGGCACACCAAAGCGCACTCGGGAGCATCAGCCCTCGTTCGGACTCGAAAGACGACGGCATTTGACCCACCTACCTTATGGAGACATTGCATGCTTTAATAAGTACAGGGTAGCAAGGACTTGCCGTAACCATGGAAATCCCTGTGCATTTCTGTGGAGTACATAAAAGAATGGTACATTTAACTGGCTAACCGAGCTACTCGCAGCAACCTGAGGGGGAGCGTGTTAGTTTGAGGGGTTGTCATGGAAACTGTGATGTAGAGCCACGAGGGGAGGACTAGGATTTGGAGGAGGGGTGAAGGCAGAAAGCAAGGGAACCTAGCAGCTCCCTGGATGCCAGGAAAACTCCCACACACTCCGCTGTCCTTCTGATTCGAGCAGAAAGACGACAAGTCAGGAAACGCTGACCCATTCCTTTGCAAAAAGAGGACAAATCTCTCTCACTGACAATTTATATCAGACATCGATACAGTTTGTTAGGTGCTAGTTACTAACATACCTTAAAGCGAAGGTTAACACAGTCCTCCTGTCAGTCACATTTGTAGTCCGACATACGCCCCTGTCCTGTTTGAAACGTTTTTGGAAAAGGTTTCGGCAATGACGTGGCTGTGGCAGGGCTGGAGGGTCTGGACTTTACCTTCAAAGAGCCCAGCAGTCATGACCTCACATTCCACCAAAAATAAGCCTTCCTTTGGGTTCACATCACATTGGTTCCTTTGTGTTCAGCCATCGATGAGAGTGGAGGACCATGTCGACTAAAACACCTTGGGAAAGCTCAGACTGGCATGCGGCAGCTGAGAAACATGGGTAAAGTTTGTTTAGAGCTGTCGGAACCACATCACATACTGTGGAGGGGGAATCTGTCTGGGGACTACTTGACCTTGAGAAAGAAAGCGCAGTTGGCTCCCACCCTCTGGGGCAGACAACCCCCTATCCAGCCCAGAGAATCTGAGCTAAAGAAAACAGGGCAGGCCATTTTGCTGGTCAAGCCCCCAACTCCATCAGTGGAACAGCCTCTAGATAAAGGCTTTGATCTCCACTCCCCTCAGTAACCCGATATCCAGAGAGGGGGATGAAATGCTTCAAGCAGTTATCTACTGTTGTCTGCCCACATGGTAATGCACCTTTGATCTTGTCCCACTGCGACGGACAATAGGGCACGCTGCGATTTGGAGGCCCGCCCCTGTTGTGAGATAGTCAAAACTCAAACTCCCACTTGACCGATGCTCATTTTTCACCACACAAGTTGATTATTAACCATCATAGCCCAAGTTTTTTCCCCCATATGTCAGACTGAAAAGCAAATATTTAAACCCTACGGTTAAAATTTTATATCCAATTAACAGAGAAGCACCTTTTCATGTCCAGCAGGAATATGTTCCATCACCAAAATGAGCCAATACCTCTGTCTGTCCCATATTTGTCCCCAAAGTGGTCCCAAGACTTTTCAGATGAGTTGGACCTTTTCATAACCCACTGTCAACTCTCCTCCACCTCTGGGTCCTTTGTGGTCCCACTCACAAAAAAAACAAAATCACATAATACAAAAATCAAAAGTCTGTTGGTTTTCTGCTTTGGCTCCAAAATGGGACAATGAGCAGTGTCCCTCAGTGCTGCTGAATCCCTTTCAAGGCAAGAAGAATTGCAAATGCCTCTGTTAACCCATTTCTCTTCTGATCTGTTCCATAAATCTGCATCACACCGCCTACCACGATCACACTTGAATTTTGTCTCCTATTCTCATCGGCAGCTACGTGTGCAACATCCACTGGAAACAGGAGTATTGGACAAACTAGCTGTGCTTAGACAAGGCCTTGTCTGTATCTGAAGACCTTCACCTCTTCTAAAATGCACTGCTGTTTACGCTGAGTCATACTTCTCTTTGGTTGAAAAGCATCTGCAAAGTGAATAAATGTAATTTTAAAATTTCCAATGCAAGCAGGAAAGGCCCTTCCATTTGCACAGACTTGTCTGGTTATTGTGTTAAGTTACTCATATTTAAAGTAGATGGAGACAGGGGAGGGAGAAGTGGGAAAAAAAGTATATGGGCCACCCTGTCAGTTAAAAGCATAAATTTACTTCAAAGGCAGCCCATCATAAAACAATACAGCACTGTTAAGCAAACTACTGTAGGAAGCCAGTATGTGCATTTTACTGACATGAAAGATGCTACTGACCTATATAAAATTGTGTAACAGATTTGTATGGGAACCTATACCCCCACCACAATAAGAAGCAAAAGTGATCTAGACAGTCTTTGCAAGGTAACTAAACAGAGGTAAGAGAATAAAAATAGGATCCAGTCAGCAAGATGTTGGCAGCATGGGGGGGCAACCCATTTTACTGTCACTTCCTACCAACAGATCATGGGGAATTCAAAGCAACCATGACCATCATTAAAAACATCCAAATGTTATCTACATCTCAAAGTGTAATAAATAGAATAAAATTTATGTCGCCGACAGAGAAATATCCTCAGGGCTCAGAGCAGTAAAAGCCCTTAAAAGACAGTGGATTACAGTGCAAGCGCGACGTCGATTTGCCATTATGTTTAGAAAAACACCTCTTCCAGGGTCTCCCGTCATTGCTCTTCTTCAAGGAGCTCACTGCAAGCTTCCAGAAAGTGGACAGTTCAAGACCACAGCTATTGAGTCCAGATAACCTCCAGAAGTCAAGTGCCACCCCCCCCGTGGTTAACGCTGGTTTTACATGCTCTTCCCGTGTTTGTTTTCTTTGAGAAGGTGTTGAGGTTTCCTCTCACAGTCCAAAGACACATTTCCAGTGAATCAGTGACTACACCGCCTGTATTGTATGTTTATTACACTGTTCTGCTGAATGAGTAACTAAATGCAGCATCTACCACTGTACGTCACCTTGCATAGAGGTGTCAGCTAACTATTAACAATGAGAGAAGTGTCGCCTGGACGAACACACGTGATGCAGGATGCACTGGTCCTGGGAAAGGTTTAAGTACAAACCGTTGAAAGTCCACACATAAAACCCAAAACGATAAAATGTTTGTGAGGAAGTATTCCATCCTGTGTTTGCAAAGGGCAAGAGAAGCCCCTGCTTAGTGCCAAGTCGGGGTGGGAACAACATACACACTCTTTGTAACAGGCCATAGGTTTCTCACATGGACAAAGTGCTGTTGCCAAGGGGAATTCAGACAAGGGCCCATTTGTGTGTTTAATGACATTCACTCAAGGTTATTAGCATAGTATCCATCTTAGGGAATGTTTGCTCTCGCCTGGCATTTACAAAGAGTCTTTGCAGCCAGGCTGGGAGGAAGGTCTTGGGGCACAGAATAGATAGACAGGCCTCCATCACTGGTGGGACAGGTGTACACGTTACAGCGTAGAGCTTTAAACTAATCTACAAAGAATAGAAATACACAGTTGTTGCCACTGAACCACACTGCCGGATCACGAGAACGTGACACAGCAAATTTTTTTGGCCACCCTCCAAACATCTTAACTGAGAAGTGAACTCCCTCAAAACTTCCCAAGTGCAGGAGATTAATAAAGCACTGGCTGACAAGCTCCATGTCATAAAAGATTTGGAAACACTCAGGGTAGCAGCTGGCCAATGTACATCATACTATTAGCACATCAGAGGCGCTACAGGGGCGTCTGGAAACAAGGCTGCTGTCTGGCAGTTCCTTCAGCTGTCCTGGATCCCTGCCTTCATGCAGCAAAGTTCTATAAAATATAATTTAGTAGCAAAATGCGTTAATGTGTAAATGCCGAGAAAATTCTACTGCGCCAAATTTTAAAGGAACGCTAAATATTTGCATTCATCCTGCTTTCAAATTCACTCCAAGCCCTCCGATATAATCCAGCTTTTCTTATGGTATTCCAGCAAGATCAATATGGATCTGTAAAACAAACCAAAAAAAGGTAAAAAGTGCATCTCCTGAACAGGTAGTAAAGAGCACTGCATAAAAACTACTGTTATACATTAAACCATGAACATATAAACCATTTTTTCCCCACAATCCTGATGTTTGACCATTTCAAAACTGAGAAGAACCCCTGGATACAGGAAGTTTAGGATGGCGGTCAGGTTGAAAGCCTAGAAAGTTGCGCAGCGAAAACGTCCTCAGTCAAACATGAGGCCCTTTTTAAAGCCACTTGCTGCAGATCATTTCAAACTAATATTTTAATTTCAATATTGTCAAAATAGACATTTAAAGAAAGCAGCTTAAAAATGTGTGTGGGGGGGGGGGGGTTGGGAGAAACTGCCTACAAGTAACAGCATAAGTTTTGTATTGTAACAAAAGTTAAGATTTAACCAAATTGCCTTTGATTCTATGTATTATTAAACAGCTTGTGCATCAATGGCAGGAAGAGGGAAGACTTGCAGTGAAGCACGTGCTGTAAGGAAGCGTTGAGATGTATAAATAGCTTCCCTTCCCAAGATGAGATCAGGTGTTGCTAAATAATTACCCTAATTTTTCATACTGACTAAGCATATCAGATGTGGGTATATGGGACAGGAGAGGGGTAACTCCATCTGCTACGTACCCAGAAGACTGCCAGTGAACTCCACACTAACCTCGTTCTTGGGACTCGAGAGAGTCTGGAGTAAAAGTCACCATGATTCTGAAAGCTTCCCTCCATCCTCAAAAAGATCTTGTAGAGGTTTAATGGTGTTGGACTTTTCATGTAAAACTCAAAACAATCGATACAAGTACATCAGAGCAAAAAACGTGTGTGAATAACGCAAAGCGGAGCAATTTTGGGCTACTACAAGTTATGGCTGTGGATGAAGGCAGGCAACTCTGGGCGCGCTTGGGCGGCTCAGCCGACAGGAAAGTGCCACGCTTTGATTTCATCTAATCTCTGAAAGCACTGAGCTCTACTGGCTCAGCCTTAGAGACTTTGAAAACACCACTAAGGACTGTTGCGGAAACATAATCCTCTATGTTGTCACCATCCACCCTCCTGCATTCCTTTTTAAACTTTCTTTTCTGCAATGCTACCATGACAGTCTGTAGATATTTACAATTTAAAAAAAAGGTTAGTGAATAAAAATCTGATCAATCCCAATTTACAAGTCAATTTTTTTATTTTAAGATACAGTAAAAAATAGATACAACCAGCTTTAACAATTATTAAATCAGAATAAAACATTTTGCTTTATTGATGTACAATAATGTTACAGTTTAACAAAAAAGCAAACAAACTCATAAATTAAATGTAAAACGCTATTAAATAAGTCCAGATAATCCTTCTGGGTGACGGCATGTGGGAGGAACACGGGGCCTTTCAAACAGCGAAGTCTTTTCATCTTTTCAGAACTGATATATGGCCTGCGAATCACGTCGGGGACTCACTTTGTTGTCCTGTTTTTCATACTCAGGCTCCCAACTGACCTCTGCATGTGGTCACTCTATACATCCGTGTCTTGCTGCAATTAGCCAGTGGCCCCTCAGAGTCACCCGCCAAGGAGCCACCCATCGTGAGCCGCCTCACTGTATACGAGCTCGGTGGCCCTTCGAGTTGCTATGGAGACACAGCAACCCGCCTGAAGCACAGAATCACATCCAAGGCTGAGCTTTCACATTTCTCCAATGCAAATCACATACAGCAGCTTCTCGCCGTACCGTACACTCTCTTACAGGACACTTCACCCTCCTGAATGCACTGTCTCACACCAAGGGGGCAAGAGTAGCTACAGCCAGAGCACAGCAGCATAGGCAACTGCCCCCCAGCCTAGCAGACCAGTACATCATGGTAACATCCCACTACCCTGCTACTGTCATTCGCAGGTGTAGAAAACGTGCTAATATAACAATGCAATTCAGGGGCACAAACTCTTTCTTCTCATTGTACACTGATATGTGTTGCCTACTTGACGCAATGATAAAAACATGATGTTTTATTCAAAGTGTGACAAGACTCAGAAATAAGAGATAAACTACCTGTAATGAAAGTGGCCAGACTATTTTGTTTTTGAAATACACACAATAACCAAATAGCAACTGAAGGGTAGCAATGAACATATAGCCTTAGTCGATGTAAATATAGGCCTATTTGTTCACGTGCCTTATTTGTGATAAAGGATAATAGAGTTTTATATAAAACACTTTGGCTGTAAAAGATTAATTACACAATCCTGGTGCAAGACGTAAAATTCAAAATGCAGAGAAATATTATTAGTGGGTAAATCGGCACTACTAACTACTGCAAATTTAAACTTTTTATCGGGATAAGTTACCTTTCAGAAGGATTTCTTTATAAATATGGATAATACTAATACGAACGTGATTATTTTAGTCAGCTGATGAGCTGACCTGTATAAATATACAGAACATTACTTATTCCATCAGGCCTCTGGAAAGAAATTAACGCATGAAAATTAAAATATTTAATAAGAATTCTAAGTATATTTATGCATAATAGCCAGCAGCAAAAAACCGTACCCCACTATCACTAAACCATACACCCTAATTTAGATACCATCATTCAAACTGCAGTAAACTGATGAAGTTAATTTCTCTAATTTGTTGAACCAGAAAATCACTTCAAAAGGCAATTAACAATTAATATGGATTTATGCTGGATTATCATTGCCACAGAACGCACCAAGGCCATCTTCAAGCAAGTATTTAGGGTCGATTAAATTAAACAGGTGAATTATGCACCCTTTGACTGCAAGACAATGTTTGTTTCATCACTGAAACAGGGTGGCCTGGGCCATCAAACACAGCGCATTCTTTAAGGACAGCACTCAATCACAGATAACACGTTTGAAGAAAGAAGAAGAAACTGGCCAAAAGAGGACTACTGTGATTTTAATATCGGAAGGAAAATAGGTAAAAATCAACATACATGTTACGTGGACCATCCTAGAGCTCCAGAAGTCACTACAACGTTGTACAAAGTAAACATGAAAAGATGACTGTGGTCAAGGAATATACATCTAGAAAACCATTTAACTATGCATAGCAGGCAACAGCCCTCATAAGGTTAACTTGAGCTGGACTGTAAAGTTTGACTTCCCCTCCCAAAAAATTTTGAACTGTACCTCATGATTTCTTTTCAACGGACAGCTTCTCCCAGTCGTAAAGTCATCCTCTATCACCTTACGGTTGGATCTTAACAAACCTTTACAGGTTCATGACCCATCAGTAGAGGTACAGAGAACGAAACTGGACAGCAAAGAGGTCCTGACACTCATGTCACAATCACAAACTGCAAATTTGTCCACGTTTCCTGCAAGCAGAAGGCAAGAACCTGCCCAAGTCTCTGCCAGCTAGGAGGGGTGGGCTTGTTAAAAAAGGAAACAAGCATCAGGTTTGGCCAATTCAGGGTGGTAAGGACAATTCAGAACAGACTGGCAAGGGCTGTTTCCTTTTGGGGGTGAGAGGACTGTGATCATCCTGTTTAGGTGAATAGTATGAAATTCGGATGCTCCTCTATTGTCAGATGTTGAGAGTTTTACATTAAAATTTTGATAAAAATCAAGTTTATGTCCTCAGTTTTTCATTGTTTTAGTGCTGCGCTTCTTAAGGAAAATCCATTTGATTTTTTTTTTTTTGCTTTTTACTATTTAAGAATTATGGAAGAAGGAATAATACTCTCTTTAAATCCACCTTCCACCTCTGTTTGGCTGGCGGCTCTATGACCGCAACACATCCTGGTTTTCCACACTGTACAAAACCACTGCAGCAGGTAGTAAATAAACCTCTTGTCACCCAGGTTCTTGTTCCTAGACATGAAGTGGAATCATGACTGATGCCCAGTCAACACTCTGCACAGTTTATTCAGCCACAGTAGCATCAGCTAAAATAATTTTTTTTTACCTGTTTTCAATCACATTCTGCTTGTCGCCGCAGTACAACATCCGTGATGAAAGGAGTCTCGCTGCCCCCTGTATTTCTCAAGAACACTGATCTCAGCTGTTCTCTTTCAGAAATCATCTCATTTCTGAGAATTACTTACTATTATATTTTTAAACGTTGGACATTTTAAGTGAAGGGGGGAAGCTAAAGAAGTTCTGTCGTCGGTTATTTAACAGTGTGGTCTAATCATAATATCAGGTGATTCCTTTGGAGCACAGTAGTACAAATAGCCAATCTGTCCCTGATTAATCGTATTATCGACATATCAGCCCAGCCGTCGTGAAGAGCTGTGAAGCCTCAAAGGAGACAAGAGTTGACAGACCGTCTATCTTTGGGGGGCGGCGATGCCTCGGTGATTAATCCTCACACTCTGTCAAATGATGTCGCACCTTCCTCCTGCCAAGGATGCTGCCGGTCTGCGGTTGTCTCACGGAAAGGTATCTTTGCAAAGCCACCGTTCACGCTTTAGCTCTCAGTTGGCAACAAACTAGAGGCCAGCAGGTTGTGTAGTGGTTAGAAGTGCTGCTTTGCAGTTGAAGAAGTCAGGTTCAAATCCACCCCCTGCTGTAGTACCCTTGAGTGAGCGACTTACTTCGAATTGCTCCAGTGAAAGTTACCCTCCTGTCTCAGTGGGTGAAAGCGGAATTAATATTATTGATAGCGTGTTCTCTTGTAGGAGAGCCGTGCAAATAGCTAGCATCACCAGCCATGTCTTTAACTTAGCAGCTTACAAATGACAATCAAGATTTAAAAAAGTGTAATGTGGGATTCTGAAGGTTTTAGTTCAAGTGCTCTTTATTTCACCCAGACAGTGAATCGTCATACAGGGACCCTTATCACCTGCAGCAGGCCCTGTTCCTCACCACTGGACCTCTTGTGGACTTGAGGAGGACCAAGACAAGTGCCGCTCGTGCCCCAAAGACACATCACAGCAAAGACGTTTTAGCAGTGGCAACGGAAGCCTAGATATCGACACGTAGCACAGCAATAAAATTCTTTTTACGGAAAATTATCATACTTTTCACTGCAACACAAGAAGAATGCAGTCAAGGTTTTCTCCATTGAACCTGCTCATGGATCAGTTTCAGTCGAGCATCTCTGGAATGTATGACACATTAGAGAGGCAGTCAAAACCCACCCTTGTTCAGTCATACCCAACCAACCGTTTTATTATTGTCCTTTGTGCTTTACAACTCTAGGTACGCAATAGTAAGAAATTTCAAAGTTTCGACCCATCTACACAACACCAAAGCAACACACAGTTGCTCAGTATGGATGAGTTACATTCACATATTCTCCCGAAACCACATATTTGGACTGTGGGAAGAAACCAGATCACCTGGAGGAAACTCAGAAAACAGGGAGAGCAGGCAAACTAGACACAAACCAATTTCGATTCGAACCTACGACTGATCCCATAGCCCAGCGTACGACTCTTCTGCAGTCATACTTGTTGCAAATCTCGTATTTTCATCAAACACCATTGAAGGCATTAAAATATAATCTTTGCATGGTCTAAGTTACACTGTACCCCTGCAGTGAATTCAGAAAACCACACTTTTGTTCCTTTTGTTTTGCTTTTTTCAGCATTTTTCCTCTGTGTTCATACTATGTTCACTTAACTAAAAAGTTAAGGTTGCCGTAACGGCGTGAAAAAAAAAATCCTTTATGCATGAGATTTTAAAATGTAGCTCTCTCTGGATCCATTTGTAAATCACAGGACGCTTACATTTTGCTATCATCCTTTTGCAGACAATTATCTTGTGAGACAGCACATAAATCAGGGCTGACGTCGCATTCTCAAAATGTTGATCGCGAGATTTACAAAAGCTTCCAGAGACACAAAAACAACCAAATCAAAAGGTGAATAAGGCAAATGCGGGAAGGATAATGAGTTGGATACGTCTCCCCATCTTCATTTGTGCAGCCTAAGACAAATCCCATCCATTACGGGGTAATTGTATTCGAACCCCCCACAAACCCCAATCAGGCTGCTCTTTAAGAGGCAATCACAGAGAGAATTGTTGTGTAAAGGCGTGTAATGACTTTTCCATAAAAAAACAGCTCATTGTCCCTTTTTTCCTTCCACTAAGCACGTAATTCATTAACACACTCGGGGGTGGGAGGCAGGGCATTGTAGCATCATGGTGGCATCTGCTTTGACCACCGTTGATGCTGTGAAGGAGCTTCTTGGAGGTGAAAGAAATAAAAGTAAGTGAGTAGGTCTGATGCACAGGGTGGAAAAATGGTGCTGCAAGTAGTGCTGCCACGTCAGAATGTGTATCGTTTGCCTGTTCTCTGCTTGTCTGTCTGGGTTTCCTCCCACAGTCCGAAGATGTGTTTCAGCTTAATTTGTCGCTCTGTGTATGTGTGTTTGCGTGCGCAATGGTCTGGTGTCGAGGGTGCGGTTTCCTAGTCTAGCATCCAGTGATGCCAGGATAGCCTCCAGACGACTGCGATACTGACAAGCAATTCAATATAATGGATGGATTTGATGAGCACTTTAGAAATGCAGACATTTACAATAATCCCTAAACACATTTGCAGTTATGCGTAAAGTATAGTAAAAAATAATCCAGGCCATTTAGCAATGGATATTCCCAACTTTATGATGGGATTTGTAATTATGTGTCCATAGGCTTAGTACATTGAGGCAGAACAATCCTGATGTTCAATGAGATCCAGTCTCTCAGGTAAAACTGGTATCACCCCACATCACGTCCACACATTCATCACAATTCACCCTTCTTTCCCTAAGGAGAGCAGAAAATGTTATGCAGACAATATGAACACTTTTACACTTGATCGAGGTTCTTCTACACGTTCGGACATCCTCCCTCACACCAACAAAGCTCTTATCTAGTTGAGTCTAAAGCGCTACCTACACTGTAGTCATGCCATTATTTCAATGAGTCCAAAAGGGACAACCGGCAGCAGCACTTGTTCTTATTCTGGAATAGGTAAACATTCTTATCCTATGTCTCAAAAAACCATTACTAGATAATCACACAATACTGTTTGCTGGCAAAAAAAAATAACAAAAAAAACTAGGAGTGAGCTTAAGGCTTCCAGTTTCTTCAAACTCTAGATAAGTTTTTCCACATTCCTTAAGCTTCCTTGACATTTTCTATATGCCGACTGTTCACAAAGTCTTAATGAAAACATTACTGAAACAAAGCAGTGTACAAGCCACAACCACAAAATTTCATTTTAAGGTAATTACCCATATAATGTGTTGATATTTAGGTAGATTTTTTTTCCTTTTTTTTTGGCGGAGTTTGTGTGTGAGCTACTTCCAGTTAGATGTACAGAAGGTGGATTCTGTGGCTGTGAGTGCCACACACACGCACACACAAAGATGTTTGGTTTTCATGGCAAACACCACTGTGACTTTAAACAAAGTGGAACTGATTATTAATCTCTTCACAAAACATGTCCTTTACCACAGCTGTGATATAAATCTGTGCTGCGAGGCTTAACTGCAGGTTATCAGTCCCAGCCACCTTCTCATTATGAAAAGCAGCGTGAGAGAGGAATACATTACCAAGTCTCATACCACACAGCCATTTCATAGCGAATAAGATGCGAGCAGATGCTAGTAGGTGCTTCTGAGAAGAGAATCTGATTTCATTTTTTTTTATGTTTCCTCAAATATCCAAATTCATACAGGCAGGTTCCAGCACGTCTGGTTCCACGAAAGGCGAACACACTGAGATGTGACCCACGCTTGATACGAACTGTTTGGTCTCAATACAACCTCAGAAGTTCAACAAGCTGAATTTTACTTCAATTAAAATCCAAACAAATAGTCAGAACAGGTGTTTGTGTTTCTTTTGAAGCAATCTCTGAACAAGACAAATGACGTCAGCGTTGGGACCCTTAGAGAGGCCGGCGTAGTACGGCTCGCTCAACAGGGTGCCGGAGTGTGTTCTGTTAGTGGGCACCTCGAGTGCGTGTCCCTGTGGGCCAGGGAAGCGACGCCACCCACATATACGTTTTACCTTAGTGATTTATAAGGGAAAAACTCTATTCAGAATAAGACCATCTGTTGCTTTACTCTATATTGTTACATAAAAAATGGTTCTCATTTACCAAGTAACGTTTATTTACAAGTCATTAAAAGCAGACACATTGACAAATAAGGCCAGTGTATATTACTTATAATTTTGTGACACTTTTTTTTTAACATGTTTTCTTCACTAAGGTTCATAAACAGTCAGTCTGTCAACGTCTGGAAATGGTGCGGTATAAAGGTGTATAGACATCTGTGTTTTGTAAATCTACATGGTACTTGTTTAATTTAAGGACAAATGACTCAACAAATTGTCTGGCAAATAGAAGTTGAAACTGCAGAGTGTTTAGAGATCTTACAGGGAGGCAGAAAACAAAATTCTGTGGTGGTAATGCAAGAGTACAAATAAAACTGAGCATTACGAGCCCTCAGGCTGGAATTTCACGATGGACGCTGTGAGGTTTATCGCAGCTGGATGATCCTCAGCATTAAATCCCAACCTAATCAATGTCACCGGGACCAAAAATTATCCAATAATTTAAATCATTTTCTCAGTCATACTGACTTTCAAGTGCACCGATGCTCGATATTTAGAGCTTCTCAATAGTTAGCAAATTTCATTAACAAAAAAGTGTAGCTGATGATGCAGTACAGGACTAAGTAAGAAAATACTTGACTTTATTTCAGTTAATTATCATATAAGCATTAAAGCCTATTTCACTGCTCAAATAATAAGTGACTCAGTATAATTTCTATTAAATATTGATTATTTCTGTTTTGTTTTTAATCTTTTTAATAACAAGGAGGCAGCCAGTGGCAGCAGTCAAACAGCCAATAGTATATGAGCGAGGGTTCTCCTTTATGAATTAAGACAAATAAATAACAACAAATTAATATTAATTCAGTCTCTGAAATAGTAACAGTTGTAGTTTTTTCTTAATACGGGGCGACTTCATGTAAGGGATGGGTGCAGTTTTCTAAATTCCATGCTGTATTTCCACCTTCTTGCAGTACTGTTACACATTAACTATTTAAAAATATTCAAGTGGTGACACGAATAATAGCCCATCAATAAAATATGTGTTAGCTAGCCAGTGCCTCATAAATAATGTGTGAGCTGGTCCAGCTTGTGAGCTCCATGTCTGGTATTTACTTAGATAGATTTATATCTTTTGGAGGACACTTCTAATCCAAATCAGTCCACATTTATAGAACAGTACATATTTGGCAGAGCAGTTATTTAGTCATGTAAAGATCTTCATTGAGTCTAATTTCCAGTTGTTAAATTGTGTAAACAGCTACTTGAAAACAGAAATGTAAACATACAAAATTAAATCAAAGCCATGGTATGTTTAATTTCTATAGCATATTTTGAAAAGATGCAATTTATATGTGTTTTTCATTACTAAAAAAGAGCCCTAACAACAGTATTACATTCATCCATTCATCCTTCCATTTTCAGTAGCTGCTTGTGCTGCTCAGGCTCACGACAGTTCAGAGTTTATCCTGGCATCACCGGCCACTAGGCTATGAAACTATATCTTGGATAGGACTCTGGTCCATCACAGGGCAGTCCGACACACCCATACAAACACCCACGCACACGCACAGCGAAACACAGACACAAAGTCACTTGGGCTGCACACACTATGTACAATTTAGAGTTGAAATGAAACACATGTCTTTGAAATGTGAGAGGAAACCAGAGCACCCTGAGCAAACGTCACACTGACTGAGATGGATTCGAACCCACGCCCAAACTGTCCATGTGCTGTCCTGCCAACCAGAACAGTGTTCGCCATCTGTGAAATTCCCATAATTCTTCCCCATCAAGGAAACTCAGCATCCTTTGCTCCCATAATAAACAAACACATTAATCACTAAACTGCCTCAGTTCCTTAATGGGACCCTGGACACCATCAAGTAGAATCGATTGCCTTTCTTTCTATCCTGCTTCTTTCAAATGCTAATTCCCAGTTATTCAAGGAAGACCAGGTATCTGCACAAACCTCTCTGGAAAGAAAGTATTTTGGAGCAGAGCCTGACTACAGCTCTAAAAATAAAACTACACCGGGACCTTGACTGAGGAAGACAATTGCGACTGGAATCCAATTTGTAACTCAATTTGTTTGTAAATCCAACCACAATTTCATTACTGATAGAAGCACGGTAATACAGATGTCCCTCAATTTATTCATGAGGGAGGTTTCAAAGACGAGAACATTTCTCAAAATAGATGTGAGGAATTTCACTTAAATTAATAATAAGCTGAAAAACGTTTGTATTTTCGAAAACCTGTTGCTTCATAAGGACCGAGAATATTCATAAAGACCGAGGGTAACCAATAAGAATAAGTTCAATGACAAAAATATTTTTAGCAGACGCTTTTTGTCAAAGCATCAAATATTTTTAACAGATCTGTACTGTCACCTATTTCACTGGCGGAATTCAGATAAAGTACCGCCTCCATCCATCTATGTATCCATCCATCATCATTCACCACTTTATCCAGGTCAGATTGCACTCAGTGTAGATACAATAAATTCAACATGTTGACTTAACTGTGTTAGTAAAAGGAGGAAAAAAAATTTAAATGAATTTAAATTTGGAGGTGTAATAGGAATGAAATGTGGAAAAGTTCAAGGAGTGAATTCTTCTTGAAGGCATTATAGCGAGATCAGTTAACCTGAAACGCATGTCTGTGGACTGTGGGCAGACACCAGAGCCAACAGGAAACCCACATGGACCGAACATACAAACTCCACCCAGACTGAGCTGGACTTGAACCCGCCCCAAAAACAGCTACAGTTGGAATGATTACGGCAAATTTTCTGGTCATCAAGACTGGAATCACAGCTGGTCCCAGTTAGTTTGACAAAGTCGAGCGGAGGGCAGCATCCGTGCTGAAGGGGACAGAGCTGTATTTCAGCTTTCATTCAAACTGTCAGAGAGCAGCTCTCGCCTCATTGAAGGTGCTATTATGGGAACTTTTTTCTCCGCACAGAACGGCACCGTCATTTTTCACATCCATTCTGCTTGTGATCCCTTTAAATAAATCCGCTCACAAATCAAAACGTCGACGTCTGTCAGTGGATAAAGCTTTCTGTCCCACGATTCAGATTTACACTGGGGGATGTAGCCTTGACCCAGAAAGAGCCCATTGACAGGAGCTGCATACAATAATTTGCTTAGTTCAGGGTCTCTAAAATAAACAGTAAGTGTGTTTGTTCTGGTTACAGCTGTTTCCTCACAATCCAAGGACCCAGAGTCAAATTCCACATCCTGCTGTTGTACCTTTGGGAAAGGTACTTCTGTTGTAAATGATAGTGAAAATTACCCCGCTGTGTTAGTGGGTAAATCATTGTCTGTAAGTCATTTTAGAGACAAAAGTCAACTCAGTAAATAAATGGATCTAACTGTATATGACACGGGTAACAGTCAGACGTGTCGCCACTTTTCATTTCTAAATCTCATTCATTGTGAGTAGCAGCAACTCAGGAAAAAAAGATGCGCCCAAACAAATATAGCACAACAAGAGAAAAATTACTGACAGAGGAGTCATAAAGAATGAATCACTGCCATGCTCACCTGACACATACTGATATATCTTGTCAAACTAAAAGTCATTGCTTATTTTTATTGCATTATTTTTTCCTTTTTTTACAGTATGCTAATGAAAAAGAACTAAGATAAATAAATCTACACTATTTTCCTAAATGTGTTCTGAAAATTCCATATTTTGTGAAATGTTTGTGATATAATTTTTACTTCAAGTTCAGCTATGCATGTAGCACTCTTTGACAGGTTATTTTGTTCGGACTTCTGCATTCATAACAAAATTGATCTTTGTTAGAACTCTGGACATTTACCAGACACATTACATAATGTATGAAACTCCCATAGTTATGTGCGCAGAATACATGTAGAAACTGGTTTTGCTACTATGGTAGCAGCTAAATCCCCCTAGAAAATGCAGAGATTGCTTCTGTGTCCCTGTGTGTGTGTGTGTGTGTGTGTGTGTGTTAGTATATTACTTCTATTTCTACTTCTATTTGAGGATGCTTGACCATGTGTGGCTGTACCGCAATAAAACATGTGAAACAAACAGAATCAAAAGGCGTTTTCAGTGTAAATCCATCTATATCTTATGTGGAGCCCTGAACTGGTCAGCATAATAAGTGATGGGGAAAAAGCAAATAAATCAGAGGCATCATTGCCTAAAATGTTGAAAAAGAGCACGAGAGCCACGAGCAACAGTGGGAAAAGTTGGCTCCTCAAAATATTGCAATGAATTATGCAGTGCTTGGTTCGCAGTCCTCTCGCCTGCTCCACTTTCACCAAAAAAACTTCCTTGTCGGCTCGAAATCTTGTGAACTAAAAAGTTAATTCTTTGGCTGGTCTTAAAGAGTAATATCATTCATTGCTCAGATCATACATTTGTGTCGTTTCAATGTAATGTGCAGTTTTCTGACTGCATACTGACTACCATATTCATGCTCTCTGACATTACAAACAGAACAAAATGTTATACAGATATGTTAGATTTAAAAATGTTTTTTTTTTCCATTTATTTTGCTGATACTGTGTCTGAACCATTTAATTATTAGGTAGGTTTTACTGGGTAACAATGGCTCTCCAAAATAAGATCAAGCGAAAAATTTAGATGTTTTTCCTCCCGTATTAGCTAATGACAAATTTATGTAGTCATTTCAAAAAAAAAAAATCATTGTTACGATCAGGGTATTATTATGTAGCTAAATCATAAATGTCAAGAAAATCATATATAGCCAGCAAAATGTTATGCCTAATAAATGACCAGTAGACAACATTTATAACTGTGGACCAGTGGACATCTTTTGTCCTCGTTCCGTGGGACAGCAGTTCCTATCCTGGCCGGCTGCTCTCAGCTGAGCTTGCAGTGAATTGGACTCGATCGGGGGGCTCATTAAATGAGCTGTGATTCAAAATATTTTTACTTACTTGAGGAGTCACTAATCTGTATTATTTGTGGTGAAGCAGTAACGGCAAAAAGGTAAGTAAATAACTGCGTATCTCTTTTTTGACCTAATAAAGAGAGTCTGCATTTGTTATGGCAATTGGTGACTTCAGTTAAACATATTCTCCTGTATAATTGAATAATGTGAATTAATCCGTTATTTAGCTAAACTGAAGATAAGTATATTCTTTCTGTTTTGCATATGCTGTAAATAGGGGAACACATTTTATTAGCAGAAATACACCTGCAAAAGTTTAATGATTTCTTCGACAGTTTGGATTAACATGGGTGAATAGCAACAGCGAGGCGGCAAGGTGGTGCCTCACAGCTTCTGAACTGTGCGTTCGCATATAGGTTTGAAACCTGCTTTGCTTCTGTGGATTGTACACATTCAACCGGTGTTTTCCAGGCTTACCTCTGGGTGCTCTGGTTTCCACCCACAGCCCAAAGACATGTTTCAGGTGTGTGTGTGTGTGTGAGGGGTTGAGTGTGTGTAATTGTCCCGCAAACAGATTGGCCTCCTGTCTATGGCGTGCCCTGCCTCAGATGCCTATGACCCCAGAAGAAGCTCTGTAACACCACGAACCTCCAGTGGACATTGATAATGGATGGAACCATAACAGCAGTGAATCTTCAGCTTAATGTACTTTCTAGCAAAGTTTATCTGGAGCTCAGTGTAGATGAAAGGGAAAAACATACAGAGGGTTCCAGCAGGGTTATGAACTGCAGCTGTTGGATACACCAGTGCACAGAACAAAGACTTTTAATAACTATTTGCTTCAGTCAATAGAGGCGTGTAGATCATAGGAATCGGCTCCTAAACCTCACTTATGAAGAGCCAGTTGACTCCCGAGCTTAACAAGCAGCCTTTAGAATCTACTCATTGGCACAAAGACCAATTACTTGGCCCCAAGTTTCAGAAAAAGGCTTTCGTTGCCGTTTCTTTATTGTCTACACTCGATCTCCATTAAATCACCTCTCGGAACGAAGAGCCGCTGCTGGAAGGACCAGCGGCCTCATTATGGAGCAGCTATTATTGAATGAACATGCAGGCCAAGCAGAGGGTCCGGCAACATTGCTAGTTTATTAAGTTATCTCTCCAATCCACATTCCACTCCACCACTGCTCCTCTACAATGATCTCACAGCATCAGTTTATCATTCTCACATGCACACGCATCCCACTGCTTTCACGCATAAAGTGTTCTGGGTAATCGGCTTGTAAGGTGAACTCTTGTAAGTTGAGGACGTATTTACCATTACGGCATAAACTTTGAAAATTCTCCCATGTCGAGATCTTGCTACTCACGAAAGATCGCGAAAGCGCGAAAGATCTGTCTCACATTTGGTCACAACTCCTTAAAGGGTATTAAACAATTTCACTCATATATGTGAAAACTCAAAAGTTGAGAACTTGCACCTCCAGGGATGCCTATATACAGCTGCAGACGGAATTCTCCCACCCCCCTGCTAGGTCGAGGGTGCAAAAGGTAAGGAGAGTGGGATGGTAGACTTTATCGTCCAGATCTACCCGAGTTCTGCAATCAAACATAAATATTCTGTGTATCAAGACTGCAGTAACAACTCATGCATCACAATGTTCAATAAAATAGCAAAATAAATTCCACGACCTGAGCACGGGTCACTGTTTGAATGATTCTATACCTCTACAGGCCTAATGTATAACAGGGTGGCATAGCGGGCAGCACTGGTGCCTCATGGCACCTGGTTTCCCATGTGGATTTGGATTTGAAGCTGGCTCAGTTTGTGTGGAGTTCATATGTTCACCTTCTATTCACGCACGTTTCCTCTGAGTGCTCCTGTTTCCTCCCACAGTCTGAAGATGTGTTTTAGGCCGACTGGTGACTCCAAAGTGCCTCTAATGTGTAAATGTGACTGACTGAGTGTAAAAAGCTTAGTATAGTGGATTTGGCAGTGAACATCACCTTGGACGTTGGATGTATAAGATGATGGTATCAATAACAATAAAAAACAGCAATAATAATAATAATACTAATAAACTGCAACAAGAAAAATAGCAGATTCGAATGATTAAAAACGACGTTATACAACCAGACAACAGAGAGCTGACAGGGGTATGTTTTTACAAAGCAATGAAATTTAATGTTTGACTGAGAAATTAATAGAAATCAGAGGAAACTAAACCAAAAAGAGAACCAGATGTCTACTCGGGACTTATGATATGCAGCGGTTCTTTTTTCCTTAAATTGAAGATCTAGCGGCTAATATATGTTCCACTTGGGCCGTTTAATAAGACAAACTGAAAGTTGGTTGTGAACATGTAACTGGAGTGATAAGGACAGGCAATTAATTTCTTCTCTACAGATTTTATTAGAATGAGAGCAAACAGTTCTGATTGTTATCCGCGGTGCTGAAATGTAATGGTGGCTCTAATCCCAGCGAAGGACACACGTCTGGAAACCTATAATGCACCATGATTAGTTCTTCCGGCATTAATGCTGACTGACGTCGCGATGGTTGCAAGAGCGTGAACGTGCGTTAATATCGCACGCACACACACACAGTTTTAAACGGACTTCAGGCCTTCAAAACTGAGACAGCTTCAGCAGACAAAAGATGCCCCAGGAGGCGTGTTAAATGCCAGTCCTGAAAACCCCTCACTCACAATAAAGGCAGGAGGTCAAAGGTGAAAGAATACTCCATTTACACTGTATCATAATGGATGCAATATGTGAGACTATATATAGAACCGACACTGACATTCAAGCGGTGACATTCGAAGTGGGAGGAAAGCTGGCAAAGTTGCCTTCAGAAAGATCGTTTTTGGTTTGTGAAGACTCCTACAGCTGAAGGCCCAGGTTAGCGGGTCTTGGTCACCGAATTAGGGACGTCAATAAAAGTTCTTGGCAAAAGGCAGATTTTTTTACAGGGCTTCACATGGCATGCCGAAACAACCTTTCAGAAATACAAAAAATACCTACGCATTCATTTTTGCACTGGATCGCTTTTACTCAACATTTCATTGCTATGGTAACAAAGTCTCACGACAGCACAAATTCGGCTCTTAAAGACCGTCAAAATGCAGCATTGAAGAAACCAGCAGAGCTCCTGCAACTAGTTCAATACACAGATTTTTTTTTATGGATACAACCAGGCGATTGTCCATTTCTAAATAATCCTCCCCAAGCACAAATTTTAGATATTCTGAATTAACCCTGACGTTTCTGTATGGTTACCATCCTGAACAGGATAAGCCAGAATTCAGTTTACTCTCTACTTCACCAGCAGCCATCAAATCTGTGTTTACGTGCAACCCAATCCATCTGTCAAGAAATTTATTTTGCTCCTGATTGCAAATCTGTCACCTTTAACATTTGATTCATCACCATAAAATTAATTTTGGCAAAAATAACATTTTAAAAATAACTTTCAGGGACTGCCTTGCTGCATATATGTATACAAAGTGTGACTTTATTGTCCACCTCGCATTATCTCAACAAACTCACATCTTACCACATCCTGCCAAAAGCCACCAATCTTGCCTCTCACCCCCTATGTATGAAACATGTCACTGTTCATGCAGTTTTACCTCCCAGGGCCACCAGTCGCTGCCCCTGATAGTCTCGTTCAGTCTTGCAGTCGATCGTTCGTTGCATTAAGTACAATTAGAAGTCTATATTGCTTCTCATCGCTTTGCAGCAAAGTGTCAGGCAAATGAAAGTTGTTTTGTCTGAGCACTGAAGAGAAGATGGAGGTCTGCATGCATCTGTGTGCAGTAATAACCCTTCAAAAACACGGCAAGAAATCACAGTTACACAGTGAGCCAGACCAGTAGCCAATACACTGCTGTACAAGCTGTGGATTATCTGGTTTACGCCATGCAGACATACATACCCTTGTTAAGGCGCCAACCTCACTTCTCACCAAAAGTTCACGTTAGAAAGATGTGAGCAACCTCAAGAAGGTAAAACTGCATGTTCACCCTTGACACTTTTCATAAATCCCTACACACTCCGACAGCCTCAGCAGAGACTTCTTAGAGCTCCCGATGGCTTCCTAACAACAAGCCATCCCAACCTGTTAATAAAAGCATTTCCTTGGGCATGTCTTTTAGTGATATTCAAAGAAGGTCATATTTGTTATTTCCCAGAACTGCCTCTGGCGTTCACGCATTCCTTATGATCCACAGCCTCCTCTGGGGGGGCTGTCACAGTAGGCGCTAACCTGAGACAGTTACACAGTGTGTGAAGTTTTCAGATGGTTTCCCAAAAATATTCATCATCACTTCCTACTTTTCCTCAATTTAAGCATCAAGTGAGACTTCAGCTGCCCCCCTCGGTTGCCTCTCAGCTGATAACAACTCATTCACTTAGGAACTCGGGACCAGATGTCCGTTTGCCAGTTGATTTGTTCCTAAATGCAACCAACGTCAGAATCAATAGACTCGTAATAATAGACATCCTTCAGATAAAGCTCTAACATTACTATTACCTTTGATCTTCCTTAAAATCATAACTAATTTAAAATGACGTTAAAAAAATTAAAACATGCGCAACGCTTCACATCTTGCTGTTATTTAGCAACCTTCGTAAGCACCAATCTTTAACTGCCACATTTGTAAAATGAGGATCCAGTGCCCTTGGAATGCAGTGATGTCGACAGGCTGCCTAAAATTTTCTTCAAAGGGTGAAAAAAAGAATTGATAAAACGAAACTTCCCAGGATAAATAATAAAAATAATAACAAATAAAAATTACACAATGGCAGTCTCTGTTAAAGTCTCTCCAATAAATCTGTGCCAAATCTAGTCATTCACAGCAAACAGGACCCAAAAAATGATAGCTGGGTGAAAACAGGATTGTGGAATAGGAGCAATTTGGCTGTTAGATGGTGCCAGTCAACAGCACAGATGTGGAGGTTTTCGTGATTCTCGGCCTCTAATGTGTTTCGACGGGGCACGTGAGCCACACACACCTTCTGAATCTAACAGAAGTGCTGCCTTGCTAACAGCTCAACAGCTGGACCACCTGCGGCAAACAGGGCTCCCATTATGCACCTATCGAACCAGCGAGTGAAGGGGCTGAGAAACTTCCAGAAAGTGATGCTTGGAACAATACGCACTTCAGCTTGTGCTCCCAGGAGTGCGTTACATTGCTGGCCGGGTCAAGGTGAACACTACCAGACTGGACAGCTCTTCTGACTATGAGCCCGGAACAGCTTCAGTACTTTAGGATACTTTAAAGACACAGTAGACCATCTAGTGCTACACTTTTAGCCATAGGGTCTCGCAGTAATTGATCTCACTGCAGAAAAGAAATCTGGAAAAATCCCCAAATAAGGAGCCCACGTCTTCAATTTCAGCAGAGGCGAAAATCCGACAAAAAGAAACGGATAAGCAACTCGGGTGCCAATACAGAGCGTGTGGAGGTTCATCAGATCTACATCATCATTTTCAGCCTGCGTGCTACACATAAAGCAGTCCAGCGGAATATTAAATGCCATTATCCTACACTGTTTACTGTCATCAGACACTGGTTCCAGTTTTCATTCCGGTCCCTGTCAACACACACGTCAATCATGCTCCTCCATCCACAACCAAACAGAAGGAAACGTTCCCTGAAGACAGAATTAAAGTGAATTTGTGGCGTAAAGTATGAACACTTACCCTAAAAAACCTGACTTTAAATGGGAAGACTCCACTGCCAGGTCCCCAGTATGCTCACTGTGACTGTGTCAGCGCCGTGATGTGCAGCACAGAGCGAGGAGCACCAGGCCCACGCAGCTCAGCCAGGAACCACATTCCGACTGGCGGTTGGAGAGGGAGTGAGTGTGTGCATACATGCATGTGTGTGTGTGTGTGTGTGTGTGTGTGTGTGTGTATGTGCACACTGCAGGGGGCCTCCTCCTGCACCCACGCACTTGGCTCCGCACTTGGGCTGGGGCGGAGTGGGCCCACACACTTTCTGCAATGTGGGCTCTGGTCTGCTCTCCTCTCCTCTCTTCCTCTCCTCCTGGAGGCACCCCGTGGAGCACAACTACTACTCAGCTCCCTCCCCTCTGTGCCCCACAGTCCCTCAGAGGATGTCACTCATGGCTCGACTTGTGGCGCTCGACAGAGGTTGCAGATGTGACTGCGTTCTGCAGAAGTACCTGGAGGAATAAACAAATATAAAGAGCGGGATGACGGCTTAGCAGGTAGCACTGGTGCCTTGCCGCCTCTGAGCCATGGGTTAGAATCCCGCTCAGTCTGTGGGCAGCTTGCATGTTCTCCCCTTGTGGGTGTCCTCTCATACTCCAAAGACGTGTGTTTCAGGAGAATTGGTGACTTTAAAATACACTGTGTGTGTGTGGGTGAGGGTGTTACATTGATCTACTGTATGAATTAGTGCAGGGAGTTTACTGTAGTGCATCCAGCACTGTAAGCTGTTTTCTGAAAAGGTGTCGGTGAAATATCACTTAATAATCATTGGAGAAAAGTGTCTGCTGAACAGGTACAGTACTGTGCAAAAGTGTTAGGCATGCAACTTCAATGTGTGTTGAGAAGTACAGGTAGATTCTTATCTACCATCAGGGAGGTTTCTGGTTGCTCCCAAATTCATTCTGCAGCCTGAGAATGACCTCAAACACCCAATCTCAGTCATACACAACTATGTTGAGCAAAAAGAAGGAATCCTGCAACAGATGGTATGGTCCCCACAGAGCCCTGATCTCAACATGATCAAGTCAGTCTGGGAGGACATGCAGAGACAGTCAAAGTCTGCAGAAGAACTGTGGCCAGTTCCTCAAAATGTTTGGAAGAACCTGCCAACCTTGCAAGTTTGCATAAGAGAACTGATGCTGTTTTAAAGGCAAATGGTGGTCCCACCAAATATTGATTTGACTGAGGTTTTTTTGTCTACTGCACTTTTTAGAAGGTTTATTGATTAATAAATATTTATGGCATTATTTTTGGAACCATCTTCACTTTATAGTATTTTTCCCACAGGTGCCTAAGACTTTTGCACAGTACTGAAAATGTAGGACTTTGTGGGTTAGATATTTTCCAGACATTTGATTGTCCAACCTTTAAAAACCACAAAGGTCAACCAAACCAAAGTTTATTGTATAGGAAACAAAACGAAAGCCACTGCAGGGTAAAATGCTGATGCTGCAGTATTAACTGGAATTAAATACTGGCAAAATAGTGCATATGCAACATCGCACAGTGGCCATTGGCAGCTGTCAGTGGACATAACTAAAATAATAAACAACTGGATTTCAAGTTGAAAACACTGCCCTGAATACTACGTCAACCAGCTAACCTGAACTCTTACCCTAACCCTAACCTCAACACTAACCTGGACATCTTGACAACCAAAAGATCAAAACTGGTTAATCCAGGGTGCTGCAGGAATCGAAAGGCACGTGAAGAGGCATTAATGTCAAAGTGCATACACAGAGGACCCTGCATGGGCTCTTTACAAGACAGTAAATACTCCATTCTGGCCTTTAGGGACTGGGGAGGCACTCCATGCACTGCGGGGGGTCTGGATCAGCTGAACCACAACGAACACGGAGCTATCTCCGAACACGTGTTGCGTGTGCCAGCTTAATCTGCTTAAATCTGCAGCACTGAAACACCTTCTGTTCAGAAAGTTTAAATTGTGACACCCTAATAAGACACGTTCTAACTGTGTTTAACACAAGTCTAGTTGCTCATGATGCTTTTTGCTCATTTTCTGTAAAGAATTCAATTAATCAAACGCCTTTAAACTGTTTTAATAAACAAGTCCCTTATAACCACACATCCATAGACAAAGACCCGGGACTCACTTGTATCAACTGATTTAAAGCAAACGATGCAGAAGAAATCAATCATACCCATTACACAGCTTCCCACAGTTTATCACCAAGTTATTTTCACACACTTCTCCCTTTGAGCTTTGCTTTCGATATATTATATCTCCAATTATAGTTTGGGAACAGAGAGATAACTTGTGGTTCTGGTCCGTTTTAGCCACATAAAAGATGTTTTTCAGGACCCATAAAATCTGTAGAAAGTGATGACAAAAACTTTTCTGCAGACCAGGAAAAATTACCATTCAGACAGAGGAAATGGACACAAAAGTGAAAATTTTACTGTTGCCAGCATGACAGCTTCAAAAGGCGAATTAAATTTGTTGTATACACAATTTTGCTATATAATTTTGCAGTCTTCTGGAACTGGGAGTCACACAGTGCCTGGTATGTATACATACACATACACAATACAACAAATGTAAGGCAGACAAATATCTGAACCTCTGCCATACTTCTCCATCCTCATCATATACCATCAACCACAATGATTAATTATTATTATTATTATTATTTTAAAAACAGACTGTTTCTGCAACATTGGCTATTGTTTTTTCTAAAAGTAAGAATTTACATAAACAAAATATTTGTAATTTAATAATGGCAATAGACTGAAGAAAGATGTTCTGAAATATATCCCTTTGTGCATCTCTTGTAGACGTTATGTAACAATTACATAATAGTAATCTTATTATTGCATTTCATTCCACAAATAGAGTTCTGCACACAGACACATGCACATTTACACACATCAAGGCCTTTAAGGTGAAAAGGAGCAGAAAAGGAGACTTGTCCGTTGAAACCGCGATGCAGAACCAAGAGCAGGCCTACCTGAAGCGCAACACACTTTGCAGACATCCGGCATTAATCCCAGCGTGCCGTTCAAGTTGAGGAGAAATACAACGGATTTAAGTTTATACACAGCTGAAGGGGTTCTTAATTCCAAGCAAAGGTCCACCGACAGCTTTGTGAGCGTCTGCCGCCATTCTAAGCTGAGAAACACACCACACACACTTTCCTCGGGCATGCGACGGGAACCTCCGTTCTGTTGGTGGTCATTTACTGAGTTTCTGTAAGGTGATCTGCCTGTTTCCAGGCTTGAAACAGAATCTGGCCATCAGAGCAGCGTGGCGGCACTGAGGGGTGGACACCTTACACCGCCCGAAGGGTCTCTGTTTCAGGCCCCGCGAGGTCAGCCGTCTGAGCAGCCTCACCGTGCCACACAGCAATCGGGTCCCCCTCCCTACTACCAAGCCCACCCACGCTGCCCTCGTTCCTTCTGCTTTTGAGAAGTGCGACTCATTCCTCTCAGGAGTGGGCGTGCATTCTGAGTGTGTCCCTTGACTGATCTCAAAATACACAAGAATTACTGCTGCTCCAAGTTTTCAGTATGGAATAATGAAACCCTTAGCTGCTTTCCGGAACATATGCAGAACAATTAAAGAATGCATATGTAGCTCTAACTAAACAGGTCAGCTCTCAGAGTGAGCTGCTGACACCATATCTATAGCAATGTGTTTTTTTATTCTCCAGTTGCACTGTAAATGCCAGGCAAATTAAAATAAATTGCATCTTAACAGATAAAGATTACTTTTAAATGGTAGCCAGTTCTAATAACATCAAAGTCTAGGGCTCAGTGTGAAGATTTTCCTTGGATTAAATACTTCTGTTTAGGTGACAGAGTGTTTTGGTAACATATGTCAACACTTATTAAAATATACAAGCAACTCTTGAATTAATTATGTTTATTTAGGTGGTAATCCATTCTAATGACACGATGACTTACTATATTATTTCACTGAAGGGGACATTCTCCATAAAAACAATAACGGCTGTTTAAATTAAAAATCGACCCGGTCTTCTTCATAATTTTCACTTTAACGTTCAAAACCAAGAGCCAGGATTCTGTACTGTGTCTCCCAGTGATATTACTACGGTGTCACTCTGTGATCTCTATATGGGAAAATTCGCTTTTAAGACCCAAAATTTGAACTGAAAACCTGCTGCTCTGTGTCAGCGTCTGACAAATTTTTCAAAGCGCGTGGTAGCAAAAAATTTTTGAGTTGCATACGAGTCGTGGTGAGAGGGTGATTTTTTTTTTTACACAATAAACACAGTGTGCTCATTAGATCCTGTTTTGTTCATTACTCATCCTGTTTAGAACAGGTCATGTTAAACTTGGGAAGTACCCCAGAGTAGTAACTGTAGCCCTGGAGTTTTCAACTAAAAGCTCCCCTGGGATTTCCAACCATGGTTAGAAGCCTGCCAGGAAAGGTAACAAGAGGGCACTGCAGTCATATCTCAGCTGTTCTCCCAATAGAACCACATCCACATTTGTTATGCACTGTCATCTTCCTCACATTATTAAGTGAAAATGCCATCTAAGAAAATGGAAACACTTCAAAATAAATCCTCGGTGAACTGTTATATAGGTGTTTAATAGCATCTTAGGGATATTTGGGGAAATTGGTTGGGGGTTTTGAGATGGGTTGATAGACCATTATTATTTTTCCCATTAAAAAAAATTGGAATATAGGTTTCCATCATCTGAAAATTTGCTATTGGACATGTTTTTGGGAATGGATTAGATTCGTATAACAAGTGACAGCTGCAGTCACTAACTGAATGCTAATTGATAATTGATGTTTCACTTGGGTTTAACAGTTAAATTTAATTTTAAATATAAACTGATTGATCAAAGTCATTTACAGATTATCAGCCTGTGGCAAAATAAACTTTGCAATATTATTCCTGCTAGCTAACATTACTGGACTTAGTTCTCGCATTATTACAATAACTTAACCCACTGGTGTCATTTTATCGTTTAGATGTCATTTATGCTTGTTTTTTCTTTTTCTTTCGCAGCTGCTATGACAATTACGAGTTCCACTAAATCACAGCTTTAGAACAGGTTTACCTCAAAACACAATGGATCCTATAGGATAGTCACTAAGAAAAAGTAAATAAAGGAAACAGAATGAGCGTTGTCTACTCCAGCGTTATTTTTCTGCTAGTCCAGTCTAGCAGTCTATTCCTTGTGACTAGAACGCCGTGTCATGGTGGCACAATAGGTAACACTGTCACCTCATAGATCCTGGGCTGTGTGGGTGTGGATTCTTCATTTTAGTTTGTGTGGAGTTTTTTTGTTCTCCTAATGTCTTCCTGGGATTTATCCTACAGTCCAAAGATGTGTGTATCAGGTTAACTGGTAACTCTAAATTGCCCATAGTGTGTGTGTGTGTGTGTGTGTGTGTGTGTGTGTGTGTGTGTGTGTGTGTGTGTGGCCATCCTGCATTGGATTACTGTCCTGTCTGGTATGTGACTCCAGGATAGGCTCTGGACTGCTGCGACCCTGACCAGGACGAAGCAGTCAGTGATAATGGATGAGTAGAATGTCACGCACACTTTGTCAAAACTATGACAAGAATAAACCACATGCAGACATGTACAGCTGAACAACAGAAAAGGAACGATTCAACTGCCATATTACGGATTTGGGCAAAATCTTTTTTTTTCCATTTATTAAAAACAAGTCTATGAGAGTGCAAAGATATTTAAGGTTAATTAATTTATTTTATATTAAATTAAATTAAATTAATCCTGCTGTGAACAAAATTTGAAATTTCTAAAGGATCACAGCTCAGTTCTGGGCTGCTGTGACACAAGTCCTCAATTACATAATCAGAAGAAGCACATGATTAAGGTTCTTGTTCTGTAGCCCCTTGGAATAATGGCTGCAATTGTTGAACTTGTGCTTTTGGAAGATTTTAAACACCGATCGATCGAACTATCTATCAATGCTTTTTTTTAATCATCGATGTTAATTCATGCCATCAATGCAACTTTTGGGCAGTAAATTTTGAATTAAAACCAACCGGCAGGTTCTAGTTTCTCAAGGTCACTTCTCCCAGACCGAAGTCTTCAGTCTATCAGGTAAGAACCCAATTAATCAATAAGTCAGAGGTTTCATTAGCATAACAGAAGGGGATGGGGATAAGAGCAAAGGCAAGAGGCACATTACCATTTTGGAAATGCTTTGAGTACAGCTGGGTTCCCAAAAATCCTTACAGTCACAAACAAATGCACTTTTTGAAAACACCGCCTTTATCGTTTGGGTATTTTCATTGTGGATATAAATCAGCATTTGATTTGGTTCCTTCCAACTCAATCCCTGATTTTGGTACAAAAGTTCCTCTGCATGGCCCCCAAAATAGCAATTGCTTTCCAAACACAGTGTTAGTCACGCTGCCGAAGGCCGATTGTTCCCCCATGTATAAATAAAGCTCGCATTTTGTAGCCATTTGCTTACCGTTGCTTTTTCAAGACCATCACCTGGCCATCAGGGCACTGTTTCTGTAAACACTATTAACATACAAGTGTAAGATTTCAGAAATCTCAAGCTGTTCTCCATGGCTAGGTTAAAAAATCATGTTGTGTCCCTGGGCTAAAATATTCTTTTAAAAAATGGTAATAACCTCCAATAGTTACTCATTTAGGCTGGCATGGTGGTGCAACAGACACCACTGCTACCTCACATCGCCCGGGCTGTTTAGGTGTGTGGGTTTGGATCCAGCTCAGCCTGTTTGGAGTTTGCTTGTTCTCTCCATGTTCCTGTAGGTTTCCTCTCACATACAGTACTGTGCAAAAGTCTTAGGCTCCTGTGGGAAAAATGCTATAAAGCGGTTCCAAAAATAATGCCATGAATACTTATTAATCAATAAACCTTCTAAAAAGTGCAGTAGACAAAAAAAACCTCAATCAAATCAATATTTGGTGGGACCACCCTTTGCCTTTAAAACAGCATCAGTTCTCTTAGGCAAACTTGCATGCAGTTTAAGGTAGAGGTTGGCAGGTTCTTCCAAACATTTTGAGGAACTGGCCACAGTTCTTCTGCAGACTTTGACTGTCTCTGCATGTCCTCCCAGGCTGACTTGGTCATGTTGAGATCAGGGCTCCGTGGGGACCAGACCATCTGTTGCAGGATTCCTTCTTTTTGCTCAACATAGTTGTGTATGACTGAGATTGGGTGTTTGAGGTCATTCTCAGGCTGCAGAATGAATTTGGGAGCAACCAGAAACCTCCCTGATGGTAGATCAGAATCTACCTGTACTTCTCAACAGACATTGAAGTTGCATGCCTAACACTTTTGCACAGTACTGTAGTTCTGTCCATAGTGAGTGAACATGTGCATGTATGGCTAACCTGTGACGGACTGGACTGCCATCCAGTCTACAGTGTATCCCAGTGATTCTGGGATCACCAGCACAAGCAGTTAATGAAAATGAGTGAGTGAATTATTTGGTTAGTGGTTAAAACAGTAGGTGTGTTTGTTTCTGGTCCTGTTCTACAAGGTACACCTAACCAAGACAAGGAAAGAATAAATAAAATGTTTAACAGGGTCCAAGTACCTTTGCGTTGCCTGAAAGGTAAAATCCATTAGCAGTGACTGGAACCCATGCCAGCACGTGACTCGAATGTAAGCGTGATCGGTGGCCTTCGCCCTTTATCTGACGAAGAGACGAAGAGAGGAAGCAAGCGGTTTGATTTTAAATGAAAGGTCTGTCAGGGGTCACACACCAAATCTTACACACCACCATGCATTTAATGTCTAACACACCACATTGTATGTTCTGGGATTTGATTAGTAATGTTGCGATTTTATGCCTCTTTGTCCCCTCATTTTTTCCTCTGGAAAATATGGAAACCCGCAAGTGGAAACCCCGCACAAGATGGAGCTTGCCGAAGATGTTCGAATTATTACCGAGTAAGACTGTTTTCTGGTCATCACACCAGAGCTACAGTTTACCCATTAAAATGCATTATACTAAACTGCTTAAATACTGATGTTACACCACCCAGCTGAAAACACAGGAAAAGGACATATTTAGTCCTGAAAGGAAGGATGACAGCAGCACGGAGTGTTACGCAGACAGAAATACACAGTTTGCAGCCAATAAAACACATCGTCTTTGAAGATAAAAGCAAAGTCTCACACGGACAGGTCCGTATGAGCGAGTCTTGGGGTAGAAATTTAAAAATGGCCACAGAGCAAGAAGAGACAGTAGCGCTCAGTGGTGCCACCCTTCCAAAAATATGCCAAATTAAATATGCATATCTTCATTATTGACTTTAAAAGGGGCGCCAAGGCCTTGTTCACATATTAAATATACTACTGGTCCTTCGAGGTCAGTGAGAGGAATGGAAATAAATAATATATTTACGATTTTCTTTTTCCTGCAAAAAAACGTCAGGATTCTAACATTTAGTTAAGAACAGAAGAGCTGTAGTGAGAAATGCTGTGTGAAAAATGAATCAGCTTGATTCATGTGAGGCATATTGACATTTTGCATTGTTCTCTGAATGAAAACAAAAATAAATGGCAAGTTTGTAAGTTGTTCATTGTTCTGCTTTTTAAAGGATGAAGATTCCAGCTTCTCAGCTGCTCAGCAGCAGAGCATTTTTCCCAGTGGTGCAGAGCAGCGCATCGGTAAAACTGGCAAACAAATACCAACCTGCTTATTCTTTATGCTTTTCTCCAAAGCGACTTACGGTGTTAAAGCTACTTACAGTGATTTACCTGTTTACATAGCTGCGCAATTTTTATTGGAATGATTTAAGGGTTAAGTACTTTGATCAAGGGTTCTACAGCAGGAGGTGGGATTTGTGCAAGGTAGCAACTTTAACCACGGTGCCCCCTGCTGCCTGACACCAGTGGGAATGAACCGAAGCACAGGGTACTGCTAATAAAGTGTACATTTAGAAATAATAAAAATGTGAGACAAAAGGGGAAACGGCTATTTAGGCAGCATATTACTGTATTAAATCGAAGGTCCTGAGAGTGTGAAGATGAAAATGTGGAAAATGGGCAAATGTACTGTGCCACAAAATCCCCACCTACGTACTGGAGAGGTTTGTCTCGCTCAGAAGTGCACATGGATTCCTGCCCTGCACCTCCATACATTCAACATCAAAACAGACCCCCTCTGTAAGTATTTCAAGCCCCTTTTTTCATCCTGGCAGAGGGGCAGTATCTGTGTTCTCCAAGGAGAGGTCAGAACCTGCTGCGGACAGCTACCCCTCAGAAACCTCCGAATGGATTAACGTCGTGCACTGGAGGTTTTCCTCAGACTTACCCATAAGCCACAGAGCTTTGGGTGGATTGAGGAGCTTTAGTCGAACAATTGTCCACAGGGTGAGAGGATAATTAACACTTTCTGCTGAATTTTTCTGAAACTCATATTCAGGGCCAAAATTAATATGCCTGCCAGGATATGGCATTGTGTGGTCAGATATGGAAACACACACTGACCGCACTTTCACTGCATTTGTTTAAGATGTATTTCAACATGATAGCAAAAATGTCTCAGATGTTCTGAACGCAGAAGCCGTCTGCCAGATGTGGCTTCCTTGAGCCGCAGACCAGCGCAATGGCTTGGCTCTGCTTCAGTTCTCAAAAAAAAGAGTGTGTGTATGTGTGTTTGTGTCTGTGGTCTAACGTGGGAAGACAACAAACGCTGAGAGAAAACATCTGAGCCAGATGCAGGCAGCCTTTAGAGAGAGAGCTCACTGCTCATTTCATAGAGAAGTCTGTATATTTGGCCCTCAGTGGAGATCACTGGGGAGAATTAACTGAGAAGTTACGTTCACAAGATTTCGGTATCACAAAAACCTTTTTCAGCAAACTTAAAAACATACTTCCTTGAATATCAGAAGAACAACAAAAAACCTATTAGAAGTTTCCTAACTTCAAAGTATGGTATATGTATGAATATATGACACGTGAATGTTATTCATGTTATTCATATGTATAATGGCTTAAATTTGTTCTATCAAATCACCCAGTTCAGTCATTTTCCCATTGTGAGGGGGGCGAATTACTGTTATTTCTTAAAAAGCAAACAAACAATGTGTTCCTAGATGTAAAATAGGCCACCTAAAATGAAGTAAAATTGCCAGCTGAAGAAACATCTACAGGAACTTTTCTCCGTTGTGAGGAAACCCATATTAAAAATGGAAGGAAGTGTTGTTAAATTCTCTTTTCTCAGTATTCCCAATTATGTGTGCTTGTCTGAACCAGTGGTTCTCGTCTTGAAGAAGTGCTTCACCAGTCAGTGTCCTGTTTTCCTATTTAACATTTACATTAAAACCATATGGCTACTAAACAGCTGTTTCTCTGCATCAGCTGTGGAGCACAGTTCTTTACCTGCTTTTTAAAAGCTCCGTTTTGCTCGTCGTGAACATCCGGGATCCTGTTAGAAGTCACCTAAGGTGAGTGCTGAGTTTGTCAAGTAAAGAGAACTGCAAACGCACTTCCAAGGGGAATTGCATAACAAACAATTTTTCAAAACTTTTGTTGTTTCTAAAAGCTGAATTTTTAATGTTTTCACGTGAGCTCAAACATTGGACACAATTAGAAGTTCTGGAACAGCCTAGACGATGTCCAGACATGGGTCCTGCTGAGGTATCACAGTCCACACTTTAATGCCAGCTGTTTTGGAATGTGGGCAAATATGACAGATTTCCTATCTGTAGAAATGGTGCTTCGTCCTCCATTTCTGATGAGGTTCATCTTCATGTGCCGTTGCAGAGAGGATCAAGCCTTGTTGTTGGTACTGGTGGTGGAGGTGCCACACAGAGGGATCTGCAACGCTCAGTGGGCACAGTGTCCATTAGGGGAGATGACCCCTTTCCACAGAAACTGTCCAAAGGATTTACCCACCAGCAGGAAGATAACATGTTGTATTTTGTTCATGTCCTTAAATGAAGTGCTTCTTCATGTTCATGTCCACTCTTCTCTGGGCACTTCAGTTGTTTCAAAGTCTCTGACATGATAGAACTGCAGCACAAGATGGTGAGGCTTTTGCTTCCCATCTCACTTGAACGACGACAATACTCACAAGTTCACTCCTGGGAATGTGGTGCGGCACCACACACTACACTGAGGGAATTTGTAACATCAAACATTTTCATTACATGTTTATACATGAAAATTTAGTGCAAACAAAAAAATGTTTCCTCAGACTTTTTTTGCAGACAGAAAAAATGCTGAAGGATTCTGGGACTCTCAATAAGAAAAGTATAAAGAAGGACAAGGGGAAGCAATGGCATCAACATTTCTAGCTGTTAGCCTTATAATTAATTCAAGGACCCAGCAGGTTAGGGAATATTTCTCAAGGAGAACAGTTATATTGAAGGTGATGGATATCCTGATAGCTCAGGTACAGTTTGAAAAAAAAAAGCAGGTTACATTGTTCTTTGCCTAAATTCAGCAACTTCTACTCTTGGCAACTGAGGTATAGCAATGTTAATGGGCTGCAGCGGGTTCACCGTGCACAATAATCCCATTTAAAAGCTTTCAATTTCTCATATTTAAGAAGGCACAACAAGTTCGTTCCAAACGTTCCACCTCACACTCACTTCTCAAGGGTCTGAATGGTTTCTGTTGAATCAGCTCATGAGACCCACGGACAAAAAGGCTCATTTGGTATTTTAATATCCGACTGGAGCGGCACATAGAGACACTTAATGCACATCTCCTTAGTCTTTGTTCCGAAACATGGTATTATTGGATATTATATTTCATGCTGATATGATGAAATGAATGTGTGTCGTACCCCACGGCTTCCTCACACTGGCTCCAGATCACTTTAGTTATGAACTGTGAAGCAGTTGTTGAAAATGGGTGGCTGAATTGATGATCAAAGCAGATCACAAGACATAGCTCCTGAATTAAGGACTCGTGTTCTGCTTTTGTTTATCGTGCCTCACTTTAATTTACTTCCAGTGTTTTTTCCACTCATCTGACTGATCATACTGATCTGTATGAACTTTTAAATGCTTATTTATATTCACATAGTATTTAAAGCTTCTGCTAATATATATCGTACTGTGCAAAAGTGTTAGGCATGCAACTTCATTGTCTGTTGAGAAGTACAGGTAGATTCTGATCTACCATCAGGGAGGTTTCTGGTTGCTCCCAAATTCATTCTGCAGCCTGAGAATGACCTCAAACACCCAATCTCAGTCATACACAACTATGTTGAGCAAAAAGAAGGAATCCTGCAACAGATGGTCTGGTCCCCACGGAGCCCTGATCTCAACATGATCGAGTCAGTCTGGGAGGACATGCAGAGACAGTCAAAGTCTGCAGAAGAACTGTGGCCAGTTCCTCAAAATGTTTGGAACAACCTGCCAACCTCAACCTTAAACTGCATGCAAGTTTGCATAAGAGAATTGATGGTGTTTTAAAGGCAAAGGGTGGTCCCACCAAATATTGATCTGATTGAGGTTTTTTTTGTCTCCTGCACTTTTTAGAAGGTTTATTGATTAATAAGTATTCATGGCATTATTTTTGGAACTGCTTTATAGCATTTTTCCCACAGGTGCCTAAGACTTTTGCACAGTACTGTATACATACTTGGTTCATTTTTACTTTTCTAGTCTTGGGAAAGTACCTTGCTAAATGTAGTAAAGCAGGAGCTGGGATTTGAACTTTGGTGCTTTGAATTCCAGACAGCAGATCTAACCACTATGCAGCATGTTTTAAAAGCTGCATTTTGTGAAGCTATTTGTGTCTGGGCTATATGGTGGCGCTGAGTAGAGACTTTACTTGTTTTAACTCTCTACATAAATATCACAGCCAGACGAATAGTTTCGCGACTGTCTAGGGAGGACAGAGGGCTGCAGTTTTAACAATCAGCATGAGTTCATAACCTGAACAGAAGGATCAGCTTTCGTTTTCTTTAACAAACCTTGCCGTTAAAAATGAACAAACTTCTCCGTAGCTACTTCGCCGAGATGAGGAAACTTACAAAAAGAGGCCCAGAATCATTTGATAAGGTGTGTGTTCTGAGTCCTTGGCTGGAGGAAACAAAATTGTTCTTGTTTTTCGTAAGGGTTTCATTCCTTTGTTGAAGTGCATCTCACAGTATCAGCATCTGCTTAGCTTTGAGAGAAGTCTTTGGATTTGACTTCTATAACTTCTCAAAATTAAATTTAATTGTTAACGTGTAATTAACCAATTAATGCTGTAAATTATGAAGTTAATATCAGTTGACTATTATTATGGAATGTACTGAAGAGATGTTTGGCTGATGGTCATAAAATTAAACCGAGCACAAAAGGAATTCACAACCAACATCTATACATTTTATCCATAGTGTAAGAAAAATATTATTTAACCATTAGTGTTCTGGTAAAAGCAAAATAGCATTAACAACAACCAGTCAAAATAATGTAACCACCTTATTTCCAGAGGATGCAGACGCAGCTAAAATGCACATCTTAAATTGATCTTTAAGCCCCTTCAAATTTCAATGGATTAACCATTTGCTTTCGATGTGGCTGTCGAGGATGAGCTGCAGGCTGTGCGTAAACTGAGGGAGGATATCGGGGTGCAAATGTTAAGCCAGAAGGAATGTTTCCTCAATACAAGTCCTTTGGTATCTGCAACTTGATCAGATAAGACATCCCTAAACATTGCCTTTCACATGGTGGCACAGCAGGTTACCCTGGTGCCTCACAGTGTGGGGTTCAAGGCCAGCTCAGAGTGTGTGGTGTCTACATGTTCTCCCCATGTTTACAATTGCTGGAAGAAGGAAATCACGCACCACTTCTGTTCCTTCTTGCCTCGGAAACCATGCCAGCGGTCAGGTCGCCTATGATTCGGATTCAGCGCGATGCAGCTTCCACGTGACCATCTACGCAGCATAGCAGTACATTCTAGAGTGAGTCAGGTAAACATAACAGCAGGAAGAGGGGGTTAAAACAGGGTGCTTTGAGTGCAAGGCAGCGGTTTGAGCAGCACACCAACTGAAGGTTTACCCAGGATGCCTTACTGTACTTGCACTTTTCACTACCGCTGTCTTGTTGATACTACCTGAAAGTGTCATATTTGTATGCATAAAACCAGGAAACAACTCTTTGCAGGTGCTTTTTTGTGCCTTAGAGTCTCACTCGAAAACAAAGAGACAGATAAAAAATATCGCAAAAAAGAACAAAGGATTATATTCCAAATATGATGTGTTTTACTCAGGCAAACTATACCAAATGAAACAATCCTGCCAAAAGGCTTACATAAGCCTCGGGCACCAGTGTGTAGCCTGACTGTAGGCTGGAGTTCGACTCTCTGCACATGTCTGTCCATCTGCTTTCACAGAGAGCTTCTTGTTGAGACAACGACCCTCTGCTCTCTGGTCCTGCTTTACCGAGTCTCAGCAGAGGCCCTCGTGTCAAAAGAGCACGATGACACGGCTACAAAAGTAAAACAAGAACAACCGTCATTGAATCAGTCGAGCAGCTATCGCTCTGTTTTCTACACGCAAACATGCTTCTAATGTCTAAAGGTGACAGCAGGGGATGACTAAGAGATTAATACAAAGCGAAGAGACAGCTTGGAGTCAAAGCCCATGTTAAAACCCTAATATGGTAAATTACTTTTACCATATATAGTGATGTGAAAAAAGTATTCACTTTATTGTTGCATATAAGGGAAATGCAAAGTACCAGTCCTTTACCACCATCTACGGACACGAGAGCACTTTGTAAGACCAGAGATATTATGTGCTCCTCTGGTTTGCCGTAGAAATGACGCATTCATATCTGGTTCTTTAAGGCTGTGAACACCAAGAATGCAAAAAGGCAATGAGGGAGGATGCATAAAATAAAACAAAAAACCAGTTACCTGGAACCTGGATAAAACAACTTACTAAACAATATGCAAATGTGGAAAAAAATGGCAGACTTGTTGACACTGCAATTAATAATCATACTAATAATGACAAGCAAAGGAGCAACATAAAGAATATGAATTACCCTAAATAGCAGCAAAACATCTACAGTAGGCGCTGTGCAGGAACACTGTTCGCAGTATAATTTGATCATATACCCCCTAAATCCTTATATTATATCAGGAATGGCTGTTTTTTACATGTTAATTAATGCTCCTTCCGTATCATCCACAGACACACCATTTATTTTTACTAGCACCCTATTGTAAATCCATAACCTCACTCCCAAGCAGCACATTCAGTGAAAGTGTATTCAAAGCAAGTGAGGACAAAAGTCCACACCACAGATACAGGCCCATTACACTGGGAGGAGAGGACGTATAAAAAGGAAGATTAATGGAAGCCATTATTGGCCAGCAAGATGCATGTTGAGGTCAACATTCACATTGGTCTCAGAGCCAGGGAACACATTAAAATGCCTCTAAAAGTCTTCTGGAGTTTTTTGAGGCTTTAGGAGGTTCAACCTGTTCATCTCAACATGGGAGATGAAGCAGCAAAGTGTAGTGCCACTGACTTCCAAGCTGACGAAAATGGACTGTATCAGAGGCTCGTGGTCATGTCCTACAAGGGACCTTGTCTGGATAAAAAAAATTAGTGTGAATAATTTCCAAATAGGCTTCCTAACCAGTCAACATGTGATTCTTCACTTCCAAAAACCAAGTGATTTTCATCCAGCTCCTAAGTTAAAGATCACAATGAAATAAAATACACAGCTACTCAACCCTGAACCAAACATCCGGCTCTCGGGCTTGACCTCCTTCAATTCACGGCTTCTTTCTTAAGCGACATCTTCGTCCTCAGTGTCTGAAAATGGAGAAGTGAGGATGTATGGGTGGATGTGTTGTAGCGAGAAAACTAGTCATAAAAAGTGTAGATGGATAAGTCTTTTAAAGTGGTGTTTAAAGGACCTTCAATGGCACAGCTGGTTCATCAGACCAGCTCCTTAACGGTACTCAAAGGTCTTTATGGATTATGCAGTGGCACCTCTTTGATGTGAATAGGACTGGAACACAAGTAAACCCTCAGCTTATACAAAAAGAGAGATTTATGCCACAGGCCATTTTTGGAAAAAAGAATCACTGCAACACAGGGGCATAAGGGAAAAAGGACCTAGTGAGTCACACATTCACAGTGGCGCTGAGACACCACTTTATAAAGAGAAAAGGTTCAATTAATGCTGCATTTTTACCACATACAGCAACCTGTACATGTGTATTGATCTGCTTGTCAATGCAGGGAACTGGACTTTAAGAAAGAGATGAGTGATGTTAATCTGTCAGGGCTTCAACTTGACGCTCAGCCCTCTGTTTTCACACCGAGCCAAGGTACGAATGCACCAGCTCAACTACTGCCATCTGTCCCCCACGTCTGACGGTCCGCACACTCCTGTCCACTTCTTTGAGGCATATGCCAACAAAGAGTACCAAAATGTGCTTGAATTTGCAAGTGAACTGTAACTTCACTAAAACTGAAAATAAGAGACCTGAACATTAAAAAAAAAAACAGTCCATAGTCCTTTAAAATTATACTTCATGCAAAGCACTTGATAAAACTCCATGCTGAATTTACCTTGCGGGCATCTTTAACCAAAGGAAAAATGTTCCACACTTTATTGTTATTTGTCTGTAGGTATTTGAGCTGGTACATTCAACAATGGAGTTTCATTGTGCTCAACGGTATGACAGCAAGATGCTATGAATCAGAAGAAACTGTTGTACTAGACATCATTTATGTCTTGTATGTACATATATTTCCCAGCAAGTATATATACTTCAGTACAGTATTTAAACCTTTGCTACATCTATTTTAGGGGGAGAGTTCATTTGTGAAGGGGAAAAAAATCTATAAATAAAACAAAAAATGTGATTGTATTATACATCATATTATAAGTCATTCTGTTCACACTTCAGACATCATACAGTAATATCCCAATTTGCCTTGGGAACCATTTCCCCCCTTTTTGAAAAAGGGAACCAGAAAGAAGACACAGATAGATCACACTGTTAGATATTCACTCGAAAGGGGTAAGAGATCCCTGAGGACAGAAAAGTTGGCCAACAAACTCACAAAAACACACACACACACACACACACACACACACACACAAAGGAACAATTCAGTAAAAGTGCCGCATTTCACCCAACTGTACTATCAAATATTTATTGCTTCTTTTGCTCCATTTCACTGAGGGGGTTGTTTGGTTCCAGTGCTTAACCCCGCCCTGTGTCCACGCTTCCGGAAATTAGAGCGGAGAGATCAACACCACCATATGTTTCTTTGCTGATTTATTTATTTGTTTGATTGTTTCATGAGGAAGGAGCAGTTTTGCGGGCATCGCTGTAGTCATATAGCAGAGAGAATGTGGTGGTTTTAAAGAGTAATCATGCATATTAATGGTTATGTTCCGGACCCACAGCGTAACACCCGTCTCATTCAGAGGTTTCTGGTTCATAGAAAGAAAGGATAAGACACTCAGTCGTAAGTTTATGATCAGCATTTGAACAAGATCTCTCCTTTTGGAGGTTTGACGGAACGAGGCCCAGATACAGGGAGTTTGTGGAGACATAGTTTGGGGTTTCTGGCGTTGCTCTCTGGAAGAAGACAGCTAAAGAAGACAGCAGGTTCAAGGTTCACTCTATTGTCATTCTGCACTGATACAGAAGTTCAAGAGAGAACAAAATGTAACAACTTCTGGACTGTGGTGCACGACACGCTAAACAGACAACATGACAAAACGGGACAACACAGGCACATCAAGGCAGAACTATAGATAAGTAGATAAATAAACTTGGATTTTAAACACCGTAATACCTCGATTAGTGCTCTATATGTGTACTTCAGAAATGGAGCCTAAATGGAGCTGCACATAATACAAAACATAATTTAAAATAGATTAGTTATTAATTTCATGTTAGTGAATAAACAGATGTCTATTTTGTGCAAAAGAAATATAAAACTTTTTTAATGGTAAATTATTACAATTAATTATTTAAAGGGCTATACAAAAAGCAATATTGTGATATAGCGCTATAGGAGGTATGACCGTACTGGATAGGAGTCTTCACTGTAGAAGATTAATTAAATTTGCCCCAAATACAAGTGCATTTCTGACATTCAAAACAAAAGGTGAGACTTCACAATTGCATCGAAGTCGGATGGGAAATGAACAGATTTCCTGTTCATTCCAACAATTCCATGTTAGAATGATTTAGAAAAGTTGAGCTGTAAAACTTCTTTCAAAAGGCCAGGTGATGAAAACCAAGAAGAAGCAACCACACACAGCTCCTGAACCTTTTTTGACCAAAACTCTCCTTTTGTCATATGTATAACCTTTTACCTTTTACCCAACAGTGTAAAATATGTCAGTGTCCTTTGCTGAGCTGTGGGTGGCCCACCACGTGCTCCTTCTCTCTTCCTTCACCCAGCAATCTTTCCCATTAGTGTGCCAAGTGCCTCGGTAAGCACCATAAATCTGACCTCACCTATCTGCACCCCTGTCAGGTACTAAGTCACAGAAACACAAACCAATTAAATATATTATAAACTTCTGGAAACCTGTTCTATCTTCAGAGTCCCCATGAAAAGTGGGCAGACAGTGGATTATACCAGATTTATGGTTTTACACCCACGGAGATGATCAAATACACACCTAGCACAGAGTTACAAAGACACCAAAATGGACAGTTTGCTGAGGAGATCTGGAGGAAATGACCAGCGGGATTCTGGAAAATAAGATGTACAGAAATTATCCGGGGTGGGGGGGGGTCTGCATCTGTCTCCATTAATGTCTGTGGGAAGTCGGATCCTAACAGTGCGTGAGCGTGATTTTAGAGGACCTGGAGCCTGTGTCTGTGATCATGGTGTTGGATCTACAGTTAACAAGTTCTCCTCTCAAAATTTCCTTGAAGGTCTCTGCCAGGACCCTGTAGGCTGGGGATCAGAGTGATGCTCTACAGAAGGAACCTTTCCTGTTCTGCTTTCCCTGTATTCCAAGGAGATTTTGCCCAGGGATGGATTCCATCTGCCTTGTCATCATTGCAGAAATGATAATTTGGAAATTGTCAAAGTAACACCATACATAGTGGTGAAGATTCTTCAACTGTATGAAGATATTTATTCATTGACAAAAATGGCACTTCCCAAATATTTATGAGGTCTGGTCAGATTCTGATAATTTCCTAATAAAAGGTTTCAGATAAGATTAAAACAATCCCTTTCACAACGACACATTTGTCTAGTCAGATTTTACAGCTAATCCAATCTTAAAATGGAACACTTTGTGACTTAATAAACACAAAGCCAAAGAATTCTTTTATCAGCAGGTCTTTCAAATTGATTTAAAAGCCTTGTGATAAAATACTTGTCAATCTGTTGGTGCGCACACCCCCCCAGGGGGTGTCTAAGGTCTAAGAACCAAAACTGGAAGCAAACCAAATCCCAACTGTGCAGCAGAAGAACAAGGCAACAAGGGTCTGCTACTGGGATGTCATTCGGGCGCTAGATGATGGTGCTTTCTTCAAAGCTGGATAGTCCTGGTCAATCAAGTACTGCCCCCTAGTGTTTAGACGTTTAATCCTTGGTTGGCAGCAATAATCTTGAGTTACGTCACAAGGACAGTTATGTGGAGCTGTATTCTTGGCCAAGTAGAAACCTTTGAAACCAGACTCACATAAAAGAGATCTTGCATGCCCCGGAGAAGATTTTTTGATAAAAGATGAGAATACAACTTGTCACTGGATTAGTCAAGCTCAAATAAGGAAGTGTTACCCCTAAAACCTAGGATCCTTGCAGCAAAGTTTTGCAAATAGATTCACCATGAAGTATTCCTGTAATTCATTGACAATATGATCACATGGCCATCACAAAATCTTAAAAAAGCCTCTATGTAATACAGTTTATTATATAAATGAAGGTGAAAGTATTGTTTCTTTAATTATCGATGTGCCAATTTGACAGTTTTCAACCTAATGAATTGATATAATTTAGTAATCCAAGCAGCTAAAATAATCTGTTTTCAGACAGGGATAATATGACATCAAATTTATTAATTTAGCAGAAACCTTTATCCAAGGTGAATTACTGCATTAGATACACAACACAGAACTCCCTACAGTCATTTATACGGCAAAGCAACGTAACACACACACACACACACACACGGGCAACACAAACAATATGGAAAATTCAGAATCAGCAGTTCACATGAAATACAACTCTTTGCACTGTGGGAGGCAACAAGGGCACCTGGAGGAACCCAGATAAACATAACCAGAACATGCAAACTCCATATCCATATCCTAATCCACACTCCAGGCGCTGGGGGGCCCCGGCTTTACCTGAGGAGCCACGTAAAATTTGGAAAATTGTTTACCAAGAAAAAAAAAGTCTTCTGAAAACACACTGCTCTGAGGAAAGACTTCCTCTATTCACAATTCACAAACTTAATCATTAGCTGTAAGATTAGCTGGAGCAAATTCTTGCCTCAAGCAGTTTATTGGTCTCCACTAGTAGCACCTTAGCTGAACATCCAACAGCTGCACATACTGAACAGAGAGACTATGTCCATATACTTTTCGTGACTTGTTGGGCACTTGGCCTGAGATCATACATCATACTTCATCGCTCTCTAAAAGCCTACATGCACAGCCACAGTGTGTCCGTCTTTACACCGAAGCTGTCAGGCTTGAGCTAAGGACACCCCGGAGTCTATTTCACAAAAGAGGCCACCTCACCTCATGCCACAGTCCACAGTCCGCCATTCAGAAGCTCATTAGCTGTCATCTAAAGCTGGCAGATGGCAGCATGGCAGCTGCCTGTGAGCTAACTTATTGTCCGGGGGCTTTGGAGACTCTATAGCAGCTCAGTTGAAGTGTCACTTAACCAGCCATTAGCATTTATTTCTGCTTTTCTAATATTAAAAAAAATGGGAAGATGAACTGTGGCCTAAATGAACAGTAAGAATTAAGGCTTTTATGAGCCAATGTGCAGTTACCTGAAGCCAACATCTCAATTACACAAAATGTTGAGCTCAAGTTTGCTCCACTTGGCCATCAACATGTTTGCACTCCAGCTAATTGGATCTCCTGGGCAGAGCACAGCTGCTAGACCACAAATGCTCCATCTGTGCATGTCCCCCCTGTGGACCAAGCAGCAGGGGGCACAGTGGTTAGAGGTATCATCTTTCAACTGAAAGGACCCAATTTGAATCACCACTCCCACTGTAGTACCCTGAAGCAAGGCACACCCCATAAATTACTCTAATAAAAATCACAGAGCTCTATAAACAATGGAAAAACTAGTAACTAGTTTGGTAATCACCATAAGTCGAATTGGACAAATAAATAAAGTATAGCAGTACCACTTGATCCATACAAGGCTGCACAATGCCTACATTTTCCATCGTCTTCCCAAAATGTAGCAAATAATCAGCATCAAATACAGATTAAAGATTTTTTTTCCCCACTCAAGAACAATTTTTTTATCAAAGTTTGTTAAAAAAGCATAACAATAACAATAATAATAAGAAATAATAATAAAGGGGGGCACAGGGGTAGTGAGCAGTGCTGCCACTTCTGGGCTGTTTGGCCATGGATTTGAATCCTCAGTCTGTGTTGATTCTGCATGTTCACCCCGTGTCTGCGTGGGTTTCATCCAGGTCCTCATATTTTCTTCTCACAGTCCAATGACATGTGTTTCAGGTTTATTGGTCACTCTAAATTGTGAGTAGAGAATGTGTGTGTGGCCACCCTGTGGCATCCTACCCAGGGGGCAGTTTCATAGCCCAACACCCAGTGATGAAGACAAAACAGTTAAAGATAGCGGAGGGATCAAATATAGAGGGTAATCACAGGCGCCGTAAGTCAACTGCTTGATGCTATTAATATATGCAGTATTAGATGAAAGACAAAAACAGGAGAGCTGTCACAGATATACAACTCCAGGCACAGACAGTGGTAGCTGCATTTGAGGTGATCATGAGGAGCCCATGGCTGAAGAGTTGCCTCCATACCAAGCATCCAGCACAATTCCCCTTATAGCCACTTGCTCAGTTAGTGATACGGCGTTGACAGCTTTCCTGCGCACTCATGGGAAGGGTCCCAGGCACGTTGTGCTGCCTATTCATTAAAACTATATCAAAAACTGACAGGACCCTTCTGGGTCTCGTTCCACTTACCCTCTCCGCCAGGCCTGAAACAAATGCAAAAAATTTAAACAAACTGAATGTTGAATTCTGGGATGCCGAGACGTACAACTCATGAAGACCACGTGAGGCAGGGATTTTACAGTTAAATGTTGGCAGGCAGAGGTTTATGCACAAAGATTTTCATAACAACCAATTCCCCTTGTTTATATTTACAGGATAATTTAATCACTATGGTTTATGGAAATGCATTTCTTCAAAAAAAATGCATTGAAACATAAATCTGCAAAACACGCCAAAACACCTTTAAATTTATACCCTTCACATATTCCAACTATTAAAACATGGCAAAAATAACTAGTGGAAAAGTTGGTGTTAAATCCCACCCACACTGGACACCGGGATTAAACTCTGCCATCTCACCAGTGAAATAGAGGGCCGTGGTTTCCTTCTACGTTCCCAGCGATGCCAGCTATCTGATCGAGAGAAACGAAGCAAAAAACCGCCCCCTGCCTGGGTGGATTTCACCACCAGGCAAGGAGGGAGATGAATAAGCTGATTCCATGTAAAGAAGCCTTTAATGCCACCTTGCCAGGTGGAATAAACAGAGAGCACCCCCCCTGCAGAAAAGGAACACGAAGACAGACGGATTTTTTGCTCCCTTCATCCTGCAATTTTCATTTTGAGGAGCTCCGGAACACTCTTGCACTGGCTGTACTTCAGTCAGGTGTATAAGCTTTGCAGGACGGAATAGATGGGAAAGGTCATGTGCTTCTCTTCAGCTTCCAGAACAACAGTTATAAATATCATCAAAAGTGTCCAAGATCCTGTCATGTTGACTGCAGGTTTTTAACAGCAAAATGGGGAAATCCTGTGAAATTGCAATTCAGCCACATATATTTGGTGTTTGCCCTCCTGCTGTGATACATTTGATGAGGGTATTTACCCTGAATTGAAACAGCAAAAATTATAAACAAATCAGTTATTGAAACTCACGTGGACAAAACTGTTTCTTAAATTAACAAATAAGTAAGTAAACTAAATTCTGTACAAACTCTAAAGTTACTGTTGGTGTTATTCACGTACTTTTACAACATATCAGGTTTGAAATTAACAGTGGGCCCATTTGGGGGTGTTTGTGGTTCCATGCAGGTGTGGAAGCTTCCAGAAGATAACAGAATTATCAAGCTTCTGCAGAAAATGCATTCACAGACCACAAGCAAGTTAGCTGCATTCCCTGCAGTGATGTGATTGTACCTGCTGGGGGTGCAGTGCTTAGAGCTGCTGACTTTGCATCCCACTTCTGCTGTAGTTGCCCGCTACCCTCCCAACTGCTGTTGCTCTCACCATGATGGGCCCAGGCACAATGTTCTGTGGGAAAATACAAAATAACTTGATCACAGCTGTGTTTCACACCCTTCTCTGCATCTATGAGTACTTGGACTAAATAGGGAACCGACCACAGGTGTGTCAGTACAGGACAGCTCCCAACGCTGGACGGGCTGTTGCTGAGGAGCTGTCCCTAGTTCTGAAACCCTCCCATCTCTTTAATATACCTAGCTGTATAAATATGTAAATACCTGTAATTAGCTAAACACTATGAGTTTCAGAATATTGTTAAGCAAATGAATAAATTCCTACATAATAATACTGAAAAACAACATCTAAGTGACTAAAAGGTCCCTGCCAGCCTGGTAACGCTCTCCATGGTATTGAAGTCACTCCTGAAGTGAGGGGCCCAAAGCCTGACCAGACTGGATTGTGTGGGTGAATAATTCATTAATGCCCCACGTCCTGCCCTATCAAAGAGGAGGACGGGCCTGTTTGCACCCCTTACCTTTCTCACACATCACTAAATTATTCATTGGAAAATGCTGCCAAGTAGAATGCACAGCTTAGTGGCAGTGGCGGCACATTTCTCCACAGCAAAGAGGAACGATCATGAACAAGAGCTTCTTTCAGCTTGTGCAGCAAATAATAGTGAAGTGCACCAAAGATGCCATGTTCAGAACCAAGTTAGTAAACATTCATGGGACCCCATGATTTGCAAAGCAAATTCTTTATTCTAATCAACATGATATACATGTCACAATATTCTTGAGCACTGTAATATTAACACCCATTAGTCATGCATGCAAGCAAACTGGGAATAAAAGCTTTTTGTCCACTTGGCAAAAATCCCTCACATGTATAAGCATTTGTGTTAAAGAAAATAAAATGGGAGGAGTGAGTGTAGTCTGACTTCAGTGGAGACACACTTGCCCAATACAAACACTGGCTGACTGTGAGAATCTAAAAGTGACTTTGGACATTCCACTTTTCATCTGCCCCTGTCTGTCCTACCAACACAACCCTCAATGTGACTCTCACACACACACACACACACACACACACACACACAGGAAGAGAAAGTGGCCAGAATGTAGGTCAGCTCTGCAGGGACAGTGAAACTGGTTGGTAAATTAAAACTATCTATCAGCAGGTCCCTGGTTACTGCCACCTAGCAGGAGGGCAGTGGTGACGAACAGCATCTTCATACGTATCGACAGGGATGACCCCACAGGGACACAGACCAAAGGTGCCCATTTATAGGTAATGGAAGGGGACACATTCCTATGAGGTGAAGTGTTCACAGTGCTCACCACCCTTGCTGGAACTATACGCACTCACACACTCACCCTGGAGGCTTTGTGCCCCTTTCCCAGTGAAAAAGGCAGTAAAAGCAGTGAGACTGTTAAACTGATGGGTCACATTCACCGGTTGAGAAATACCTACTGAAGGGAAAGTAAATTGGATTCACTACTGGAGACATGTGGATTGAAACTCTGAAACCTGGGGGCAGGAAAATCATCTAAAAATAGGCACACAGACTACACTTCATCCATACTTTACCACACATCTATGTTTTTATTTGCACTTATTTAACTGAGACATTTATTAGAGCTACTTAGAGCATTAATTTACTTTGGGTGATTTATCGATTTATTCAGCTGGGCAATATTTACTGTATCAGCTCAGGGTAAGCATCTTGCTCAAGGGTATTACAGCAGGAGGCTGAGTTCAGAACTGCATCATTCAAGTGCAACACAGCATAACTAACCACAGCACCACCTGCTTCCCCAGTGATAAAACAATTTATGTGAAACAAACTAAATTATGATGAATACATACCTGCTGCAGTTCAACTGAAATGCAACATAACTTCAGCGAATCAGGCAGGTGGCGTACAGTCGCAGTGGCTGCCTCTGCACTCAAAGGTCAGAGGCTTGAATCCAGTCTCCTGCTGTTCCCTAAACTACCAGCAAAATGAATAAATGGGAACGTTGACAGCCAGCAGCTGCAACATCTACTGCGTATCAACACATCGGGGTTTTTTACTGAACTGACAAGCTGTCAGATCATATCAGCAGTACAATAACCAAGGACAGTCAGACTGATACACTGGAGTCATTATGTTGCATTTAAAACATACTTGAATAAAAACCAGGCTTTAAAGCAATAAGGGTTCATAGAACGAACTGCAGATGACAGATATGGATCTGGTAGCACACTTTTCACAATATGACTGCTGTTTTCAGAATATTATGTATTTTTCCAGCCCTGTCTCTCAACAGTGACTAAAAAAAGAAACGTCTGCCCACCAGGTTTATTACCATGCTGAAGATGAATACAGACTATATTCGGAATGCGTTTTAAAAACACTTAACGTGGCCACTTGTTCTGGTCAAGGGAACATAATTTCATTTAAATTGCAATTACCTAATGATTACTCACCTGTTCCACAGGAACAGCCTTGTTAAGAATACGCTGCCACCAACATCCGATTGAACGTGCCGATCTCATGTACATTTCTGAAGTTTATTAAAAAAAACCATCTTGTTCAAGTACATGCATTACTATAATGTTGACAAAAATTTAAATAGCCTCTAAAGTGCTTTACACATTGCTAACATTAAAAAAACATGACCGAAAAAACAACAAATGATCCTGTTTTGTCATGGTCACTTGGAAGCAGTAAAATCTATAATATTGAAAATTGAGATCGCCTCCCCTTACCTCCAACTCTGAGGTGCAATAAAGCCTGAGAAACAGACACATTGAGTAATTAGTATTAGGGATGCTATAAAATAATTTGATAACTACTTACATTATAATAACACATGAGAAATGCAATTGCAATTAAAGAATATGTCATTCCAACTCATACCCCCAAATTAAATAGCAGTGGGCTTACATCAAATATTATGCTAAATAACAAAGTGAATAAGAAAACTAGCTGCAAGTCCGCTTTAAATGTATGCTTATAAAAATAAAAATATGAACATCCCATCACAGTATCCATATGCAAACCGAGCTAACTTGAAAGCAACTGCATGACTCAGTAAAATCATAAAAGTGCTTAGTTAGCAAACCCAGGCAACTACCCAAGGAGGGTTACAATGGCAAAGTTTTCCATTCATAATCAATAATTAAAATTTTAGTTCTGAGCACATTTGTTTGTGCTATTTTTTAATTTTATCACCAGTGAGACACTGAAATACACAATATCAAAACTGCACAAAAGTACTGCATAAGCTAAGCCTAAAATTAAATTCTTATCTCGCCGCCATGGTGCTGCACGCCTATTGTCACCTACAGAAAGAAGCAGATGGAAATTCTGTGCACAAAGCCATTTGCTGAAGTGATAAAACATCACAGTAATCTTGGAAAAAGCAAAGGCCATCTCTTTAATTCACTCCAGGGCACCTTCCAGTTTGAACAGAAATCTCTGATGCCCACAAGATGTCCTCAACTGAGCGTGACCAGCAGCCTCATGACAAAGCCATCCTCCTGTCGAGTGAGTTGTAAAAAAGGCAGCCTATTCGCTGACACTGAACTTCTCTTCAGCCTCATCAATTAAAGACTGAATTAACTTTTATTTAGCCTAAACTTGTGTGGTTTGTTGTTTAGTTTCAAGCAAACAATGTTGTCCACAGCAGTATACCCTTTCGTAGCTACAGCTACTGGTCCTTTTTTTTATATGTACAATGTCGAGGAGAAGTGGGCAGCCACTGGCCCTTGGACCCCCAGAGGTTTGTTTTTCACCTCACCTTTTTTTGGTTGGGATTTTTCTTTTGTTTGTTTCATTTTGCTTTCTTCTCCTCATTTGCTGGCAGGCGCACCTTATTGCACTTTTACCCAGTATAGTTCATTTTGTTGTTAAACGTTCAGCTAATCTCTTATATGTATTTGCCACCTAGTAAAGAGGTGATATTCAAATCGCACTTGTTGAGGAAAGTTGACAGCTGTATGTCTCATACTGCACTTTTTATCTTACCAGACAACCACACTGCCTGATCACAATGGAGGACTCCACAAGTCTTCAAGTTGTTCCAGTGAAAATGGAATCCCTGCACTGAAGCACAATTTTCAACTGAAATAGCAGGTCATGGATGAACTAAAACATCAGATTTCAACATCAAACCGTGTAGAAGAAGTGCTGAAACACAGGCACTTCTTTCACAGCAACGTTAAGGCAGTTACTGGGGGCCTCTGGATGAAGCCGGACAAGTTAGTAAAGCTTCTAAATGAAAATGCAAAAATGAACAAAAAAAGAGAATAACAGTTTTTTGTTTGGAAGTTCATTTAAGGAACTGAAAAAGGAAAGTCAGCTATGGTGGTTTTGAAGGAACAAGGATACAGGAAAGTACTGAGGTGATGTGGACCAGCCAAACAAGTCAGGCAAAAACTTCCTTCGCGCGTCCGTGTAAACAACTTTTTCTCTCCTCCGGTATGTTTTGCCAACCAGTTCCCGACAGGAAATGTGTAAGCGAATTAATGTGTTTTTATATTCTGCTTTGCATTACGGAAAGTGTCGAAAAGAAGAGCGTCTGCCAGATGCATATATTTAAATATTTAAGCTCCAGCGTTTCGAGAACAAAACTATACTTCCCAGCGGGCTTTGCGTCTGACAGCTGGCAAACAGCTCAACCTGATTTTTACGCCTGTAATATGACTCGACAGAGTTACAGTTGGAAAACAGCTCTATTCATACGGACATAATATTTTATTCTTTCGAGGTGTGTTATGACTTCTGATCAGCACTGCAGACATGAATCATTCCGCGGTTATTTTTATTTTTACGTTCCTCCTCGCCGGTCTCGAGGCTCTGCCTAACTTCGTGCTGCTCTTCGCCGATGACTTGGGATACGGAGACCTGGGCAGTTATGGACATCCCAGTTCTCTCACTCCGAACCTGCAGAAACACTACAATCAGCTACAAACACTGCAGAAGCATGTCGAATAATTCCAGGCACAAACTCTTATTGTGTTTCTATACTTTTTACTGCCAGCTAACTGTGGGATGTGGACATGCGGACGTGCATCTGCCATAATAATAATTAAAAATGGATAAGTGAAGGCAATACAGTTGAGGAAATAAATGGGGGGGAAAAAGAGAATTTTTAAATGTTCTTAATTTGAGCATTCATAACATGAGGGCTCAGTGTACTTTGAAGCCTGCATTTTGATGTAGTGATGAGGTTTACATGAAGGACATTTTATGCAACTCTAGGTGCTGCTCAAAGCAGCACAACGCCGGATCAGGACTGCAGCCCGTCTGCTGTGCTCAAGAAGCACGACCCACCCCTGCTCTTCGACCTGGAGAT
>UFQX01000052.1:0-93678 GCA_900497675.1 Arapaima gigas
ACCTGTACTTCTCAACACACATTGAAGTTGCATGCCTAAGACTTTTGCACAGTACTGTAAATGCATATAAAATGATAGATCAATATAAAAAGGTGATGTAGAAAAGAATACAAAAGTTGTGTGAACAAGGGCCACAGAAGCTGCCACTTACTAGTGTGCCACCATCTTAAAGAGAGCATAGTGATTGCCTTTCTAAACAGTAAAACCCAGACTGGCATAACACACTCAATTATAATGCAACTTATTTATGTTTGCAAATATCGTGGTCTATAAAAAGCAATTTTTATCACATAATTTGACTTCATATGTACAATTTCGGGCAGCACAGTGGTATAGCATGTAGAGCTGTCCTCTCATAGTGCGTGGGCTATTTGGGTGTTGGTTCAAATTCGACTCCAGTCTGCAGAGTCCAGAGTTTGCATGTTTTTTCCATTTCTGCATGGATTTCTTCCCGGCGCTCAGTTTTCTCTCACAGTCCAATGACATGATTTTTAAAATTAATTGTTCACTCTAAATTGCTGTGGGTGTGTGTGGACACCCTGCAATGGACTGGTATGCCATCCAGGCTGCACTTTCATAGAGTAGTGCCCACTCATTCTGGACAGGTTCTGGACCACTGCTACCCTGACAGGATAAAGTGGTGAATGACAATGGATGGATGAATGGAATTAAAGCTGAGCTACATTTGTAAATTTTTCAAAGTTGATAGTGTTACGCTGTACGCATTTGACATAACGTGATCCTGGTATCTATCTCACTATCTCGTCTCTTTGGCTTTTAAAGACAAATCAAGGCTTTGGTGTCATGCATGACCTCAGATCATGGCCTGAGTTTTGGATTCACTTTTAGGATGAAATTCCACTCAGACCTATTTCTGTGACTTGGTTTAAAAGAAGGTTTCTCAGGGAAACCCAGATGAATCGTGTACTGTGCATTATCATGTGAATAATTGAAGAGTGGGACTCGTCGGTGCTGAAATTTTATATCCAGCTGCATTCTTTCCTAATCTACTCTTCATGTTATTCATTTTACTGATACACCAATGCAAAGAGTCATTATTACGTCAAAATGCAACAGTAAGCGGACAGAAGAGTGTCCATTAGTGCAACATCAACAGTGTTCACATTAGTGACACAGTGCATTAGTTAGACGATTAGTGGAAGTGTCAGGTGAAGACAAGACCTCTTCAGCAGTGGTACGCTGAGTGCCTGCTGTGCAAATTTGGGGGAGGGGTATATTTTATAGACACAGTCAGCCCAAAGTGGAATATCAATATTATACAGTGCTGCAGTTTCACTCTTTTTCAAAGCAGGCCCCACTGTTGGAGGACCGAGTACAAAGCTGTAAGAGTGACTCCAGGTTCCAACATAATGACAACTAAAGTTATCTGGAGTGAATGCAGGGTCTGAGGTAACAAAACCTACCTGTCTGGCAAGGTGGGTGATGGACTGAATCACCTGTCTCTTTAACAGAGCTATAAAGGTTCTTTTTCCTTATAATCCTTTTTTCACTCACTCACTCAGACAAAAAAATATATACAAAATGTTTGCACTCTGATTAACATCCTATACAACTTCAGACAGCGTCATCCCCGAGGCCAAAAATGATCTTTTGCACCTGTCTTTACTTTGGAGGAAAATCCCTCTATCTGTGCCTGTGCACGCTCCTTGTTGGACCCATCTTTCTCGCATGACATTTAGGAACACAGTGAAATACTGTTTTCCATAAGTGGCGTACAGTCTCAAATATAACCTTATTACATTATTATATTAAATATAATAACAACAACCATTTTTTCAGTCAGGGCTTTGCGACTACAGTACAGCCCTCCAGTTATAAACATCATGGATTGATTCGTTTTTTTTAGGAATTGGCTGAGAACTTGTACATAAAACAGGTTCCATGCAAAATAAGGCTCCTGGAATTAATTGCTAATTATGACACATTAAATATTTTAAAAAATTTTACTGCCCAGAATACCAATTCACAAATTGCAGTAATAAGCTCAGACGTGTGTTCTTCCATTTTCATCTAAGCTCTGTCTTGAACAAAATGGTACATTTAAGACAGCATTCTTAAGAAAAATGCAACATTACATGAATTTGTGGCTTTTTAAGTGAATCCCCACCCCAGCTCAATATGCAGAAAGAAATATTTAAATAGTAGATAACCAAATGCATAAATAAATGATAAAACGTCCATTTAGTAATTTCAGTGAGCACATGAAAACAGTGACATTATTAATAGCTGTACACACAGAATCACTTATGTCAGACCACATTAAATTGGCTTCACCTAAAATCTTACTGTTTTTCCCCAAAGAGAAGGTAAGGGGAAGGTCAACTAAGGAAAAACAGTGAGTGGGAGGTGCAGTTAATTCCCGCAGTAATTTCCCTTTCTCCTCCACTCCCTTCTTTCCAAATTACCCCTCTGCCCTCCTGCCTGTAAACACATTCTCTGTGCGTGTGGTTTGAGAGACAGAGGGCTCATTTGTGAACCATATCTGTTCTGTTTCACTCTAACAACTGCCAGTGACTGTGTAAGAGAACTGTGTCTTTGGGTGCCATGCAGCATGTTGGGTCTCCAGCTTGAATGCATGCGTCAACACATGTACACTTTCGCATCCAGGACAGGTAGTTACCAATGGAGGATTTATGATCTTGCATTAAAAGTGGAACTGCGGTGTTTAAATGTGCCATTTCCACATCACGTTTCTCCTGCCTGGACCTGTAAGAAATGTTTTCCTCGAGGCTGTATGTGGAAACCAGGGTGTGCCTACGTATGGGCATGCCTCAGTGAAACTTCTACCTTGGAGCTAATGGACCAGGGTTACAAGGTGCCTGGATAAACAACATATTCTGGCCCTGATGGATTACAGCGTCATACCACCTCACACTCAGCTGCTCCTCTTGAGAAGAGCAAAGTCTAAGCCACTTCAGGATAGCTTCATGGAATAACTATCAAATGTGATTAACTTTCCTGCCATCTGGACAGGGTATTCAGCTTTAGCAGTATCACCAAGGTGGTCACAAACCAAGTACTGTAAGACTGTTTGGCTATAGCATCCCCCCACCACACACCACCACATGTCATTACATGCAGCAAACAGAAGAGTATAATATTGTACCTTATGTTATGACTTTCTTTATAACTATAATTTTTAAATGTACACACCCTTGTTTCTCACTTCTGAAAGACACCTAGCAAACTCACTGGCATTTTGTGAGGATCTTGTTTATAGTAAAACATCTACTGTAATAGCCACTTTTATCACAATTCACACCCTCTTCAACATGTGTGAAACTCACCAGTACCTTCTGTGACCAGTTCATGGCCCAGACTATGATGACATCTCACCTGGATAAATGCACCACCATCCTGTCTGGTCTTCTGTCATGTGCCATCATGATGTGCTTGACCTTCCAGAGTTCTCGTGTGTCTCCCCTTTTTACCTTTCTCCACTGTCTTCCTGCGGCTGCTTGCATCAAGTTGACGATTCTGCAAAAAGTCTACAACACAGTGAAAGGGCCATCAACCTGAAAACTACAGATCCCGATCAGTCCCTAGAACAGGGGCCCAACAGGAATGGTATGCTCCTCCACCTCTGGCCACCTGCTTGTTCTCCACACAAGGTGCAAAACCTGAAGCTTGTCAGTTCTCAGTCTTGGTCACAACGTGTGAGAATGAACTTCCTCTGTCCCTCAGAAATGCTAAATATCTCCCAGCAGTGAAGCAATTGCTCAAAAACTAATCTCTTTTGGATCCATTTTCCTCCTGAGCTGCTGAAACCTTTGTAAGATAGTCCTTCACCACCTACTACTTTACATCTACCCTTTCTGCTGTTTGTATGTCACTTCCAAAGCTACCTTCTGGCATATGTGCAGTAGAAAAACAGGGGTATATAAAAGCTCTGCCTCAACAATTCTATGTGTAAATGTAAAGCCTCTGTCTGTTGCAGTTCTTTAGTCTAAGTTGTACATTTTGTCCAAGACATTTTTTATTCAGATCTGCTCCATGAGCCATCACACTGGGGAAAAGCCTTGACGGAACAGAATAAAAAAATGCTGAGATGAATCAGTGACAAAATATTTTATTACTTTAAACTGCTGGGTTTGTATACTTATCCTGACATTTTGGCAAGACATGAATAAGACATGAATAAAATACATTTTACTTACTGCCACAGAGGGACTTTCAGCAATGATGCTACACAGTGCAGCAGTCAGTCTGGGCCTGGGAAAGATGGGCACCACCTCTGCTACGTGATGAGAAGCTGCATCATTGCTTCAACAGTGAGTCCAGTGCTGGACTTTTGAATTACTTGTGAAATTTCAGTGGGAGAGATGTGGGTTTTAGTCACGTTGCCTTAATGATCCACGGTATTCATGAAGAAAACAAACAGACACAGACCTTGAGTCCCATTTTGAAAGCTGGAAAGCTTTTTAAAAATATGTCTTGCACTATTAAAATGCAGGAATATTGCATTGCTTTCTTAATTAATTCAGTACGTAACAACATGTAACAAATGTTTAACTAAATATTGATAAAATATTCTCACTGGTGTAATTTTAATCAGTAAATATCTTTCTGTAATCGCTTTTAAACTATTATGCAGTAATTTAGATGTATTTCATAAATGTTCCCTAAATAAATGCATTTTGTCCTATGTTTTGGGGTTTGAAATTAAATATAAATAACAGACACCTCAAATATCAACTCAGTGTTCAAAGTTACTGTATAGCGCCTTTTGAAAACAAAAAACAAAAACAATTTTGTTGTATAGTTGTAAAACAGTTGTATAGCCTGTAATATGCTGATAAGGTTAACAGCAAAAGATGATGGAAATCACTGCCATTACAAAAATTCTCTGCCTCCTGTTTGAAGCTGGCACCCTTTATTTTTACATTTTAAAAGCATATGACTTGATAAATAAACTCAAGTTATTTTAAAAAAATATTAAAATGATGCATTTATGGCCTACTCTGCAGAAACTGTACAGTGTTATTTCTGAAGACCCAACACTTTGTTTATATGAATACCAAATTAAAAAATGTATTTAGAATCATGACTGCTTTACTGAGTTTTACAAATGTGTCCCAGTAAAAGAACATCTTTAAAGATTTAAAAAAAAAAAAAAAAGAAGTCTTGTCCATCAGCACCTCCTTATGGCAAAACTGCAAGCAGCCACTGGTTAAACCAGAGATAGGCGACTGTGGGATTTGTGTCAGAATGTGACCCCTTTCTCCCAATATCACTATTATGAACAGCTAAATATGCATAAATGAGAACTGCACGTCAATACCCCATCCAGTCATAAATATTCGGTTCGTTTCCCACCTCCAAAAAACATGTTCTGGGCTTGGTTCACGTATTTAAAAAACTTAGCACTTGTCACGCAGAATTTATTAATATGAATGAGCGATTATTCCGTGGGAACTGGAATAAATGTTACAGACATGGGGTAATACATTAGGGTGCAGTAGCAGCGCTGCGCTGCAGCCTCTGCTGTTCGGTTAGTGGGGTGTCCTGAGGGAGCCACCTGTCACCAGTGAGTGCCACTCTTTGTCAGGCGGCGGGCCCCCTCTGGACTGTCCTTAGGGCAGTGAGATGTGCGACAGCGTGCTCTACGATTCACTGGATCTGTGTTGAGACAGGTGCAAAGTTTCATGCACGTTGCCAGCACAAGTTCATGTTTCCCTTGTGGGATAGAGTACAATCACAGAAGGCCAACAATAGCAATCCAGCACAGGGCTCAACATCTACTGTGGCAGTTTAGGAGGGTCTGCTTCAAGCTGTAGTCTGAGAGAAATTAAAACTTTAGCTATAAACTGTCAGAAATGACATATATACAAAGCAGTAAAACTTTCTGTCTTGCTTTGTTTCCACTATTATTAAAGTCTTGCATGAAGAAAACACCATGTAAAATTTTTATGTAAAAAGAGGAGTAATAGAAGTGGTCAGAGGATTGGGGGGGGGGGGGACACAACACTGCAAGACATTCAAAATATTCTCAGCTAAAATACATAGAAAAAACTATTACAGCTCTGTCGCTCAAAATATTTGCTGTCTGTATTTTATTTACTAAACAGTTAACAAGACTTTTCAACGCCTCCCTAAAAGGCTGTCAGTTGTGGAGCATTTCAACAGCAAGAGAATAGCGCCACCGTGTGTTGAACAAGCGTTGACATTTACATTAAAAGCCAACTATTCCCGATATGTCCAGAAATGGATTCTCATGTCTTATCTGTGAGCCGTGGTACAATCCTATTATTTTACTTTTTTCAAAAATTAATTTTACATATATATACTAATACACTTTAATACGTATTTAGTCTCATGGCCATGTGACACAAAGTCCTCTTGTTACATCCTGTATCTGTATCTACAGGTTGTGGTTTGATGATGTTACGTTTTTTTTATTTAAATAATCTGGGAAACAAAGCCTACATCAATCTGAAAGCTTTTATCAATTTTAAAAGATGCTAGTTTAAAAAATGACATATTAATAATGATATTAAAAATATTAAAAAGTAAACATGCCAGAAAGAATATATGTAACCCAATACAGCACAATACATTTTTGAAAGGTATTATGAATGGCACTCGCTGAAACATTAGTGTGTTAAAATTCGACTGCGCGTTCTATTTATAGCGAAACTTCAAATCCCAGCAGGCAGCAGCAGTCTCTGTCCTTAACTGACCAGTTCATGCGGTTGTCCTCCACCCTGCTGAGGCCTGTGGGGAAACAGCTGATGCCCTTAAAAGGATCTGGCTGTCAGGCCGAGCCACAGCATGGGAGCGAGAAGCAGAAGAGACTGTTTAAAAACAAGCAAACCCCAAATAAATACAGGCAGAAACAAGACTGGAGGGCAGAAACAGCCTTGAAAAATAATTTCATGTCCTATACACTCTTCGCCTCATTATTAGAATTGTTCTTATGCAGTTCATTTTGTTACCATTTATCCACTTGTGAGCTCTATTACTTTAGTTCAGTTTAACAGTAGAAAAATCCTTAAAAATAGAAAACTTTGTACATTATCAATACAGTACCTACGCAAAACTGTTTGCTCATATACACAGTGTAAAAGAGCAGCAGATGAAATATGCAAGCCTCTTCTGAAAAATCCTGTCCATCTTGTGTTTACATTTATATGTGTGCTTGCATCTTGAGAACGTCAGCGGTCTAATATGGCAGCCGAAACACACCTGTGTGACTTTAAACTGGGTATATCTAGTAATACATCTTTAACAGTGACACAGGTGGCACAAATGGAAAATAAAGAAATAGCAGTCTATGCGATGAAACCAGAAAGATCGCAGAGATCCATGAGGCACAGCCAGGAGTCTGGAGTGTGAGACACAAGACGATGGGTGAACGAACTGGTTTGAGGTCAACTCTAAACACAGCTCACTTAGAGCGCAAACCCCTGAACATCTGAGAGGTCAAGCGCTTGGAAACAGTGTGGCATCTGAGGACTGAGGAGACACATCTGAATGTCCCAAAGAACTGCTTGTCCCCACAGTGCAGCCCTTCTCCATTGTAACTGCCCGAATCAGTCATCTTCACTGAACCAGTCAACACGCCACAGAATAACTTTCCACACACTTACAAAACAAGCAGGACAGCGAATGCCACTCAAGTTGTTTCTGCAACCAGCACCACTACATGCAAGGACACTGCATTGAAACTGGTATTGATACTGATATTGATCATGATATTACTGTGCATCAGTTCAAAGCCCCTTTATTTAAAGGTATAACAGCAGAAGTGGAATTCAAACCAGGAACCTACAGACTGTAAGGCAGCCTTAACCTCAGTAAGGTTTTTATCCCATGATAAAAAGGTTTATTATTATTATTATTATTATTATTATTATTTAGTAGTAAAAAAAGCACACTCCGCAAATTTTAGACAAAATAGACTGGAAGACTGTCGCAACTCATTTTGTTTATATTTCCAAAGTCACTTTGATTCCCCAGTTCACGATCAGTAAAACATTAATAAGAAAGATATAACCCCGTTTTTTCACGATGTTTCACGGTTTGGTCCCATATGCGCGTGCCGCCTATTCATTTTCTCGCAACATTCAGTTATCGTCGCTCTCTAGTTTGGTCTCCATGGTAACAGAACGCCTCTTTCTTCCATTCGCGATCAGGACCAAGGACCACGAGACGCCGACTGTAAACAGCGTGCAAACGAGTTTAAGCAAGACGGTCCCGCACTCCCGTTTAAGTGTTGTGCTCACACCCGAGCACCGGCGGGGTAAACACAAGCGACATCTCGCTCCGGAACGAACAGAAAATTTAGAAAACACCGCAGAAACGGGTAGGAAAACGTTTATATCCATTATATAAGTGTCAGGAGTAGGTGTGGTATTTGGGTGAAGATGGGTACAGTTTTAACAACTTGCCTGGGGATCAAAAGTATTGTCCATGCCACTCGGGAGTTGCACACTGTCGGGGTGGGCTTTTCTGAGAGATAATCGATAGTGAGACGAGCGCAGCCTAGAATAAGTATCTGGTGCGAGTTGCCAGTTTCTACCGCCTGACCAGAGGAGGCGGCGCTATTGCCTCTCTAAACTTAGACCCCCGGTTCTGGCCAGCAGAAGCTCTGAGCTGCCCGCCGCTCAACCCCACTGTGCGCCCTAAAAGCACGTTCCCGCTGCCCTGCTGTCTCCCCGTTGGCGCCATGCTGAGTAGCGCATCCTGAGACGCTCCCGAGGACCCGCAAGGCGCGCGCGCGCTCTCGATCCTAGTAGCATGTCAGACGCGAGGAAGTTCTTGACCATCCCGAGCCGGGAGGCTCTGTTCGCCGAGGCGCAGAATGACAGGTCGACCGAGGAAACCTGCAGCCCGGCCGCGGACGATGAGGGCGACGACGAAGAAGCCGAGGACGTCGCCCGGCTAATGCCGAGATCCTCCCCCGTGCCCAGAAAACGGGGGCTGTCCATCCTGGACGAGACGGCGGAGTACCTGAAGATCAGGCTGGCCATGGCCTCCAGGAGGGTGTCCTTCGCCGACACCTCGGGCGGGGACCTGGTCGAAGTGAAGGAGTTTGTGGCTTTCGAGTCGGACGAGGACAGCGAGTCGGCGTCGGAGCGGAGAGAAACGCCTCGCGACGGCGGGAGCGACGGCGGCAGCGGCGGTCAGGTCGTGTACAAAGTGCAGGCGGACTTCGAGGTGCCCAGCCGGCCTGCGCTGCTCGACGCCGTGCGCGCCAACAAGGTGGAGGTGGAGAGCGTCTCCATCGCCGAGGACGAGCCGCTGACGTTCACGGGGCTCGTGCGCGTGCTCAACATCGCCTTCCACAAAGCCGTGTACGTGCGCTTCACCATGAACTGCTGGAACTCCTTCTTCGACGTGCGCGCCGACTACGTGCACGGCTCCAACGACGTAGAGACGGACCAGTTCTCCTTCAAGTTGTCCTTCGCGAAGCCCTACCTCTACTCGGGAGCGCGCATCGAGTTCGTGGTGCGCTTCGAGACCCCCGAGGGTGACTACTGGGCCAACAACGCGGGTAGGAACTACTCGGTGAGCCTGAGTCTGACGCAGCCGCAGGACACGCCGCAGCCGAGGGACGCGGCCGGGGAGAAGCGCAGGGGGATTCTGAAGGCCTCCAGCTACAGGTGGGCGCTGACTGTAGTGACGCAGGGCGAAGCTTTGTCCTCAGCAGCAGACCAACAGGCCACTTTTAATGTGGTGGTTTGACACACCCCGTGCCGGTTTTACTTTATCTTCACAAAATGAATCATATCTGACGTGGCCATTTGCCACCTTGTGAACCTGCTTGAAAACCTATTTGGGTTTTCAAGACTTCAGGGCAAATATGATGGAGACATAGTACCAGAACCGCTAACTATCATCATCGAAATGATTCTTTGACTTTTTGCTGTGTTGTCCAAAGAAGTCAGTCGTCGTGATTCGCAGGTGTTTTAAGATCATTCGTTAATGGTGGATTATTCGCTGACATGAATAAATCTATAATATAATGATTGAAGATGTTGTATAAGCACACAGTGAATTTGGAAGGGAAAAGTACAGTTTTGGTTTTATATAGAGGGTCAAAAGAACATAAAGTGACCAAGGAGTCATTCACAACTGCAAATGGGTCCCAAAGCTGGAGGCTCAGAAAGCGACTTGTGTATAAATACATTGTCTCTGTTAAGAAGTTCCTCACTAAGCAAAATGGGTGCAGGAAAACCCAAGACAGGATCCATAGCAATAGGAATAAAGTGATATGACTGATATGGAGAACAGTGTCAACAGATAAAGTCCAGAAAAGATGGCTTTTAAAGACAGGTGGTGCTGGTGGAGAGCAATGAATGGTTTGAGCCACAAGGCTGGAGAGGTAGCTCTGCTGCCCCCCCCGTTTATTGTAGAAAGCAGTTTTGTATATAGCTAGAAACAGGATGCAAAACAGATGAAGGGAGAAGTCGGCTGTTAATTGTGCAAGAGGAGAGGGTTAAAAATGCCAGCCTATGATACGTTCAAGAGCTTTACACGCAGAGCAAAATGCATAAACGTACTCACTCCCAACAATTTCTTTTAATGGTCGTCTACAAAGCTGAAAGTGATGGTTCAGGTGACCAACCTTTAAAAGACAAAAACTCAGAATTGTATTAATAAGCAGGCTTTTTGTCATGAGTTCACAGCTTGCATGATCTTATCAAGCAGCCAGTAGATATTCCTTGTACTCCAATTAACTATAATATTTGCTCTATATATATAGCTTTTCAGTAAAGGCGGAAGATATTAACTCCATGGGCATAAACATGATTCGTTTGCAATTTTCTGAGTCAGCGCATGGATGCCAGAAGCTGCTTTTAAAACATCACACACTACTGAGCATGTGTGTGAGGTGGATGAATATAGGACAAGACGGGGCTCATTTTCAGCCCAGGCACTTGCATGACTTACCCCTGACCTTTTAACAGGGGAAGATGCCAGTGCACTGGCCTCTCACTGTACCTCTAACTCTGTGGGTTGTAATACAGAATGACTCTCCCTTGGAGACTGTCCATTACGAGGGTCTATTTTTTGCTACAGCAGATACTCTTGCAACCTTTCTCCTTTTTTGAATCAGGTGGGGGTTGTGTTTGTGTATGGGAGGATGATACTGTAGAGTCTCCCTCACAAGTCTTGGTTTGCTTACTATGTTTATAAAGGTGTTTTAATGACATCTGTTATTCCCTGATTAACATCTACGATGTAGAGTTGTGTGCATGACATTGATCTGGCAAGGCTTGACCTGGACGTGACCTTAGTATAGTGGATTGGATGGATCGAAGCCCACTCCTTTACCATGCCATTGAGATGACCTTTCAGTTGGGTTAATGATTAATGTTGAGCTTGACGTGAAGACCCACTGGGGGATTTGCATAAGGCCAAAGATTCTACAAGTGTGTCCTTGAGTGAATGTTGTACGTAGTGACATCGTAAGTCCCACTTGATGACTTTAATTAGTTATGAGCTGAGTTACTTGCGTGGGTCAAAAAGGTGAAAAGATACAATGTAGTAACACATTATATAAACACCAAACTGTTTTACCACTAAAATGGTTGTGTTTAGTATATAAGTATTTTAGTGTTGTCAGACAGGCGAACAGAGTCATCTCCTTGGTGGTCGAAGAAAAGTGGAAAGGGAAAAACCAAAATGTATATCGCCAGATTTTACTACCTTTACAACGCTAATGCGTACAGCACCATGTGTATGTGTGTCTTGTATAATTTGCTCTAATTTTTTTTTTTTTTTTTACATTTTCCTTTTTTTACACGTGTACAAATTTTTATGTTTTCATATTTGTGTACAGCTACTGGCTCCAATGGTGGCCTTTGGTGTGGGGGGGCAAGAAGATCCACCAGTGTGATTTACATATGCTCTGCGTGTAACCTTACTAGATGCTGCCTGTGAGGTCACAACTCTTGCTTCTGAGAGCCTTTTTTACTCTCAAATCTAACCTGACAAAAGCCTAAAATTAATCTAGCCTTAATTTCTGGACCTCCCATCATTCCTCAAATTTATCATTTCTTCATTAGTTCATTGATTAAGATGCCAAAGAGATTTTAGATGCTCTGATAATGAGCAAATATTAAGCATTTGTTTAAGTATGTAAGTATATTTAATTGATAATATTAATTTAAGTGAATTTCTTATTACAAAGAATTCTAAACTTTATAATTTTATCCAACTACTGCAATACCTCTTTTTAGGAGCCACCTCAAATCACTCCTGGGGAGGAACATCCAACAGGTGAAGATCCCCTGGAATAAGATGCACCCACTATCTCATGGCTCCCACACTTCATGAAAGTCAAAACATTCACACAGCAGTCAGATATTTTGCCTCATCACTATTAAACACGCATAGGTTTTGCAATGTGCTGCTAACTAAATTCTTACATACAGTGATCTTATATACAAATATTTATGGACAAATCTTTCCTAACAAAAGATCAAGAGCTTCTGTACCTACTCAGTTTGTGAAAAGTTTTTTTTTTTTTTTTTTTTTTTTTTTGGTAGGAAGTAGCTGGTAAACGTTGTCTATGTTTAACACTACAAAACGTACTTCATGGTTTTGTCATGAATTCATTTTGTATGTTCTGCTCTGCAACACAGTACTACATGTTTTATTAAAGCCTTTCTACTTCACTTACCTTTCTCAGCTACGTCAGGCATGCAGCCAAAGGATTTAGTGCCTCCCACCTGTTCCCTGATGCTTTAGAGCATGCCAGTCAATAGGTCATGTAAAGAGTAAATTCCACATTTGTTTTTAGCATATAGGGCTCCCATGTTCACTTTTTACTGCTTTTAATTGGTTAAGACTTCAGGAAGCAATGAATGGGACTGAAACACAAAACTACTTCAGTGCTGTTTAGAAGATTGTCAAGCAAAACCAAAAAATAGTTTGTTTGGATGAAGGTTTTTATCCATTATATTGCAATCATTGGCTTTAATGAACACAGCCATTCTTGCTATTTCTATGATCCAGGCTTTATTTTTCAATTGCAGGCAACTACTTACAGTGTTGATCTGATTTCAGAATGGACACTGCTTATGAGGAGACCCCAGATGTGGAGAAGGAACAAGGTACATTTTTTATGACTGTGTGTCAGTGAAGTGTATTATTTATGAAATGATTGGCTTTTGAGAAAAATGTTTGAACAGTTGATCTTATTGTGGGACGTATCAAATTTTCAATAGTGCCACGGATATGTCATTAAGATACTTACACCACACATGCTACACATATCCCAAAATTGGGTCAAATAGTGATATTCTGCTTTGGCTGATCTGCAGAGGAAACCAGGAAAGCGAAGATGAACGTGAGGCCAGAGTCTGCAGCTCTCTGCCCTCAGATCGTTCATCCTGAAATTGACATTGAGGTAACAGATTTTCTGTTCTTGCATTCTTGCTTTGAAACTGTATGCTTTCTCTATGTTGGTTTTTGGTGGAACGACCATTACACCAGACACTATTGTAATGTCTGCATAAATAGATGACCATTAACTGTTAAAACCTGAATGATTTCATTCTGCTTTTGGTTTTATGAAGTCTATTGGCAAAAAAGTCAGGTTAAGTTTCCCTTTTTTTTTTTTTTTTTTTAAACAGAAAGACAGGGTCAAATATAAGTATTACATCTGAACCATAATTGGAGGAGATTATTTCTTATTTCAAAGTGGACTCGTGTTTAATAATGATGTGCAAAATGATTTTGACCATTTTAATGGTGAAGTGGTCAAAGTGAAAAACATAATATGTGGAAAACTAAAAGCCATTAGGGAATGTCAAACCCGTCTCCTTTATATTTGTGAAATTTGTGAAAATATGACAAATGAATGAAAATAATGAGACCACTAGTTAAACAGCATTTTCTTGCCTGCTTGTCACCTTTAGTAAAAGTGTTCATTTCATTTCACGTCCTAGTTGATTTGCCAACTGAGACTAATTTGAAATAATGTTTCACTCTCCTGCTTCAACTGTTGGTCACAGCTCATTGAAGCTTCTGCAACAGATTAGGTAAAGTGCACCCTGCCTGCTTGTGCCACCAGTAACACCTGCCACTTACTGGTATCACGTCACTGCATTCCACCGTGCCTTGCCTCCGCCTCCCACCCGTCAGTTCCACGTGCAATAACTGTAACCAATGCAGTTTCGTGTAACAAATATACATTCATCAGTATTTCACTGCTAACCCCAAAAATGAATTTAATTTTTCATAAGCTCTGCTCCAAATAAGTAGAGGCAGAGATGTTTTTGGGCCTGTTATCCACTTGAAGAAAGTTTCTTTTCATTATTTCTATACACCTCTTTTGGAAAACCTGTAGTGTTTTTTAAGGTGTGAACCTGTGAGTTCATCCAGTTTCACTAACCAGTTATTCAGTTACAGTCAACATGAATTAATCCTGTAATTTTAACCCCACAAGTGAAAGACTCTAGGAAAGGGTTTTTTCTGACTTTGTGTGTTGATGGTTAATTTCAGCATGAAGCTGAAGAACAGAGAGGGCTAATCTCTCAAAACAGTGTTTACAGAAAAATCGTTTGTATGTATGGATGTAATATGTGCATTTTGTCAATAACCCTGAAGATTGTTTTTACAGTGGATGCTTTTAAATAAAGAAAAAACAGTTGATACCTTAAATATTCATAAATCATATGAACAACAAAAAATCCTTATTGTTTCAATTTGTCTCATTCTGTAATTTTTGTCACACATTGCTTTCAAAATAACAGCTGGGTCTTATGAGTGGAATCTTGAATCAAATCCTTCTCCATAAAAATATTATGTAAAGAAAATATAGGGGACTAGATGGAAACTGGTTTTAGCAGTCTCTTAAAGTATGTGAAAACATCATTCACGATTTCGACTCAAAGTTTTTGTTTTTGGGGGGACTTTCGATTAAAACAATGAACAGACTTTGTTAAAATTGTTTCAACATGACGCCTTTGCAAATGAGCCAGTTTCCACATTTAGCTTGGTTTTTTTAAACAGTTTGTGTCTGCAGCAGTTTGGGTGAAATAAAAATATAACCCATTTTGGAACCAATTAAGACCAGCAGTATAAGATTAACTGTTGGAAGCTGTGGTTGAGTTTATGGAAAATGTTATAAGTTCCTTAACACTTCCCATGTATGTTAAAGTAAAAATGTATGTAAGCACAAATATAACATTGCTTGGCATTAAAATTACTTGTTTTCTTGTCAGAATTAAATTAAGAACTGTGATATGCATAACACCCTAAATTCTCTGAATGTGTTCAAAACGTGTATGATCAAGTAGTCCCTTTTTTTGTAAGGGTACATAAGGTCTTACAGAAGTTGTAAGTAAAGTACAAAAGTCCAGCATGGATTCCAAATAGAAAACATCAGTGCTTTTTGCTGAAGTTGGCTATCTCTCAACTTCAAGTAAACTGCTTAAGTGGTTGCTGCTCTGGTTTGAAAAAATAAATACTCCAGTTACCACTGCTTTTTTTTTTTTTTTTTTTTTTTTTTTTTTTTTAACAGAACATTGATGCAGTTACATCAAGCTATCCTGCACCTAACAGTGATGTCAAACCTGCAGAAGGTATGATATCTCTTGCTGCCGAGTCTCTGCAGGAGCAGATGCGTTCAACCTCTTTGGCCGAAGAGAGCAAGGATCTGATCGTGCTCCAATCCAAGGATCCTCTAACTACCCAACCTCAAGTGGAACCCCATCAGGCACCTAATCTGAGAAAAGAGACTGAGGTTCCACCAGACACGTTCCCAGAGCACAGCAGTCTGGCATCCGTAATGGATATTTCCTGTGGCTCCTCTGTCACGCTGTTTCCTAGCAGTGTGGAGACTTGCACATCTAGTATTTTCTCCTCTCTACCTGAAAGCTCTTTCCAAGGCATGGAATTTGTCACACAAACCACAATTGCCAACAAAGTGCCTTTAGAACCACATACAATCCTTCCCCCTTCCCTTGATGTGCCAGAGGCTTATGAGGAAACCCAAACACTGGACACAGAGATGGTAACTGAGGAAAGGGATGAAATGTCCACCATGATTCAAAGCCAGCATATCACTTCTTCCAGTGACCTTCACTTATCAGAGGTTGACAGCTTACATGCAGCGGACAGTAGAATTCACATCAGGCATGGCTATCACAGCAACTATCAGGATGCAAAAAGTGAAGCCACATCAGTACATGAAATGCAAACTCCTTTCAGTTGCCTTCCTGAAGAGTTGGGGAAGCTGAGCGACCAGGATAAGCATTCCCCAACTGAAGAAACACTTGTCAAGGTGGCAGAGAGTAGCAAAAATGTGGAGAATGTCCAGGCTGTTGGAGAAGAACTGTTTGGCAAGTTGGACACTCCAGTCACCACATCAGAGAAGGATGACTTGATGTGTCTGAGCCAGGCTGTCCCAATAACTGAGCTGCTCTCCTTTGCCAAAAGGGACCCAGCTTTTGCAATAGATGAACCCACAGCAATTTGCAGCAAAGGCCTTCATTCCACCAGACAGCTGGCTGGGATTATGAATGTCACCCCTTGCGCCAAAGAAGACCAAGGAAGCTTTAGACAGCTGTACGACACACTTGGTACCACAGAATCACCAGATGTTGCAACTAGTGTCTTAACCTCAGCAGCGGCCACTGTCAGCACGAAAATGTCAACAAGTGACACCCAGAGTAAGAACATTTTGGAGGCATGCGAAGTAACGCTTTCTCATAGCAATGAGCCAACAGATATTACATCTCTTGTTATGGAGAGTTTACAAAAGGAGGAGGTGTCCTTTGAACAGCAACAACCAGTCATGGCCCTACTTACATCCCACAGGGCAGAATGTGAAACGGCTGTAGTCCACGCTTTGGCTACAGCTTTTGTCACGTTTGTGTTTGCAGTCTGCTTTGTGACGGTTATCATTAATCCTAACATCTTCTTTATTATTGGACTGTACCTTCTCCTCTAACTCAACTAATTCGGCTCTGTTGGTAAGGTTTTGTTTTCCATTGCAGTTTTTCTGAGAAGTGCCTTTTTATGTCTGCCCTTGTTCTCTCGGTACATGCATGATCATACATATAGTACGGTTTCATGTTTGCCAACTTCTGCATATTAACTTGAAGTACAGTTTATAGTATCTTTAAATGACCAAATATAGTTGTCTGCCCATAAGATTTGTCAACAACAATAAAGAATATTTACTTTTCACTGATATACTCAATAAAATTCATTTGCACTCAGCATTTTGTTTGCATGTTTAGAATGAATAAATGAAAGTCTTCAGCAGAATGACTAATTGTATGTTTTGTATGTTGGTTGGAGCAGGATGATGTATGTGAGTTTGAAATTTGGCAATATTACACCTTGGAAATGAGAGATGATGGCAAGTGAAGGCTGACAGTAGATTAATGGCTTTTGAGAGATGAATAATAAAGATGAAAACTGAAATGATGTTTTGGATTTGGTATTTAAGTGAGGTCTTTAGAATTCTCAATTGGTGTGAATGTTTTAAAAGAACCTTAAGCTGAATAGTTTGTAAAATATAATAGTATCTGTTCTTGTCTTATAGAAAGGGTCTCTACCTAGCCAACAGTTTTTCATTACATGTAAAAGCCACAGAACTTTTTTAAAGTTTATCCAAGTTGGTTCACTTTTATGTTTAACAAAGGTCAAAATGGAAGTTCTTTGGTTATGGTTTATATTAAGAAGAATCTAAAAAACTTAAATACTTGTATTTGAGAAGGTGTTTTTTAAAAAGATGACTAGGCTTTATATCAGGTCCTTTTTGTGTAAAAAAAAAAAAAATTATTTTAAGTCTTCTAGATTTTTATTAACATATAGCCTATATATAGCCTAGTCAAATACAAGTATTTTTTGAAAGATGTTATGTAGCAAAAATGACAAATCTTAGCAATTTTTTTCCAATTTGCTAGGTGGAATTGCTGTTAGCTGGACTGATAAACATCGATAAGCACAAACACACCCCAAAGTATTTATAAATGTATTTGTGCATCTATTGGTGTAAAAAATGGTCTGTATATAATGTATGCAAGATAACTGTTCAAATAAAGTGGAACTAGCTAAAGTACTGTGTCATATAGTATGTGTCAGTTTCAGTTGAGTGAAGTATTTGCAGCTTGTTTTAAATGCTATCAAAGTGAACGAGGTGCTTTTTCATACTTTTCACCCCTTTTTTGCTCAAATATTCACATTATTAATAAACATTGAAGCAATTTAAAAGTTAAATTTATTTTAGAAATTCCCACTGCGAATAGCCTACATAACTCAGTTATATTTTTTGTCAATCAGCATGGGGCACGAAGTATGTGGACACTGATTTATTTAAAATATTTCATGCATTGTCCTTCTACAGCGGTATGAGCAGGCCCCCTGTGTTCTCTCCCCTGTTGGAAGTGCATGCAAGACAGTGGAAGCATGACAGATAAATTATTTTTCACAAATAAATGTGGTATTTACTCAGATGTTTTTGGTTTTGAATGCAGTATCATAGACTTGTTTGGGTTAATTCATTTATTGTTCATTGTAGACAATAATGCCTGATTGGTGAACATAAAGCATGTATGAAAAAGATCATGTCAAAGATTAATCTTGGCATTTTTTTCATTGGAAATTTGAGAAATTGACATTTTGAGTAATGTACTATTTGAGTGAATCAATAAAAATGTAGCAAAGCCTCTGTTTGATTTTTGAGTGAGGGACAGTTGGATTTGTTTCAGCAAACACTGAAAGAGTCTTCTAAGATATATAGGCTAAAACCCTCCAGTCCATTATCAATTACGTCTTGTCTGAGTCAAGAGGTTCAGAGCCTCTCCCAGCACCTGATGAGGTGCTACACACATTAAGGATATTCAGAGTTTTCAGTTTGCTGGAACAGCTCGAGTCACGAATGGGAGAGGAGCACCTGAAGGAAATGAACCCTCGCTGAAAACAATGATATTCAAATACACTTATATCTCATGTTATGAAGGCTGGACTTGATTTTTTTTGATTTTTTGAAAATTACAAAAAACATTTCTAAGTTTATTTCTGATTCCATTTTCTTAACTGTTCTATTTTATGAAGCATTTCTGGTGCAGAGGAAAAAGTGTGCCTGCATTTCTGCTTCTGGGAGAAGCCAAACAGTTTTAGTAGAAACTCAAATGGTCTTGTAAGATGAGGGAGAGCAGGAATGGGAGCTGGTTTACTTTTTATAGTTTATTATTACTAAATACAAGATGCATAGAAACTACACGGCAAGAAAATAGAAGTATGTTTCTATTGTTACATCTTTATGACTGCAAATTTATGTGATGAATCAAACATCCTCAAGTTTACAATGAGACACACAGCATTTAAGGTGAACATGTAAATACTTTTTCCCCATGCTGTCCTCCATCACAGTGCAGCTCCCTCTGCTATTGTCCTCCCTCACTTTAAGGTTGTGGACATACGTGTTTTCAGTCATTTTAAAGTACACAACTTCAGTGTTGCTTCATTTGCTTCATGTTAATAAAAGATAATAAAATAAGCATTGTATTTTATTCTTTAATTGGTGTAAAATATAAATACAATGATCTATACATCATCATAAATTGCTTGTGGGCAGAGTTGCAGTGGTCCAGGGCCTATCCCAGTACCAGTGGGCACCACCCTGAACAGCACATCACAGGGTAGCCACTCACGCATAAAGCGTGTATGCTCTTTTGGTGTCCGCATAGATTTTCTCTGCATACTCCAGTTTTCTCACATGGTCCAAAGATATGTGTTTAATGTGAATGTGTGAGTTAATGTACTGTATGCATATATCTGGTACACTATCTCAGGTGTTTCTTGCCTCAGTATTGATGTTTTTGGGAATGAATCAATTAGTCTATCTATCTACCTATCTATCTACTGCTATTCTTCTTCTTATTATTATTATTATTATTATTATTATTCTTATTATTAATAATAATAATAATAATAATAATAATAACAATGCCTCACAAGCAATTCTCGAATTGCAATAACTGTAATCAGGACTGTGGAGCTGTCCAGTTTGCAGCAACTNATTATTATTATTATTATTATTATTATTCTTATTATTATTAATAATAATAATAATAATAATAATAACAACAATGCCTCACAAGCAATTCTCGAATTGCAATAACTGTAATCAGGACTGTGGAGCTGTCCAGTTTGCAGCAACTATGCAACACTACCATTATTTCCATATGGTACAACATTCCAGCACTATGCATCCAGCCTCTTGTAGAATTCATGCCCAGATGAATTCATGCTTTTCTGAAGGCCAAAGGAAAAGTGTACCTAGTAAAGAGGCAACATATTGCACAGTCAAATCTTGCCTTGGCTCAGTTTATTTTCAAACAATAGATTTCATGCAGTTGCTCTGGCTTCCTCTTGTTATACTTCTCTTTATACCCTGTTCAAAGTCTCCTTGACTTTGTTTGACACACAGTTTATAAATATAGATGGACTGAACCATACTGTATATGCAGAGAAAGTTATGAAAACTGAGAACTGCTGGTCACAGCAGTATAGTATAAGCATTTTCATCTGGCAGCCCTGGTGGTGCCACTGGATCGAATTTCTGTGGCAAGGACAGGTAACGTGAAACAGTCCAGTGACTGGCTGACCTTTTCACACTCATTGGCATATGATTCTTTTAATTGTTACCCAGCTTCACTCCAAGGAGTTAGATTTCTTAATTTTTCTTGGCTTCTTACTCTTCTTAATTTTATTATTGAGAAATTTGTTTTTTATTCATTTGGCTTTGTTACTTAAAGGCCAGTAACACTGATTGCTGTATTAATTCATATGAATAAATTAAATGTGACTACTCAACCCCTTTACGATTCATCTGTGAGACTGAGATATATTTTTTCCCTGATGAAATTTGAGAGATGAAGTGGAATGGAATAAATGCATCATGCCTCTTGAGTTCCTTGTCCAAAAATTCATCATAAATCAAGGCTAATATAGAATGACATTGTTATTTTAATAAATGGGGATAACCACAAGAATAATAAAGCATTCAGGTACCTCATTTTGAATATAAGTGTTATACAGTCTCTTCCACAATAACTGAAACAGGTTTAATCAAAATTACACAGAACTTAACAAATACATCTACAAGGCTAAATCTGCATTTTACCTCAACAGAAAACAAACTTCAGTGTGAAAATCAGCATCAAAATTATAGACAGACAGGGAGAAATATGTCAGAAATAGTTTTGATTTTAGAAAACACAGCGTTGAACATATTATTTTAGACAATTACAGAAATGAACATTTAGATGCAATCATCAAAATCCAAAACTTAAAATATGGTTTGCTGATCAGCATGTTACTCAAATACAAATGCAGAATTACTGTTTGAATTAAATAATACATTTTACTACTACTACTGCTACTACTACTATCAACACCACAGGCAATAGTAATAATAATAATAATAACTGTATATATCAGCTTATTATTATTATTATTATTATTATTATTTTGGCAACTAAACAGCTAGGAAAGCCTACAGCAACATTAGTTACGAGCCTACATGTCAGTTTTGCTGACAAAAAAATAACTGGTTAAAGGGTTTCAGCAGATTATTTTTTCACAGTGGGAGGCCTAGCTGAGCACATCACTCAGGGTGGGTCCGAGTGAAGCAGGATGAGTGGTGAAAAAGAGCCAAGCCCCTCACAGGATGGGAAAGGTCATACATAGCACTGGAGCCACGGTGTCAGGCTACAAGCGATGGCATGGCAAGCTCAGGTCGGAGGTCTTCCCTGGAAATCTGTTCACACTCCAGCTGATGACTGAGGTATCAAGGGAGTCATGCTGCTGTCTCTTTGTGACATGATATCGCCATATTATAGTTTTAGTGAGATCATTGCACGCTGTATGAAATTGTAGACTTTAGCCCACAGTTTGGTATCATCTGACAGTTAGACTCAAAGGAGCACATGACCTGGCTAACATTTGTTCATTTTCCACCTGAGCTGAATAAATCATTTCTTGTTTATATGACATAAATAGCCCAACAGCTGGATCCATGTGTTATGGAACCTTTTGTGCATGTTGAAATTGTCGGATGGTTTTGTCAATAAATCAGAAGGTAAACGTAAGATGATTATTAGAAATTGTTATTGGAAAATAAATATTCTGTCCCTACCTGTCTTTATATCTGTGACCAATAAAAAGAAAATTAACATTTTTGATAAATTATGGAACAAGTAATGTATGATTTGTGGAAAAGCCAGAGGTTTGCATGCAGAATAAAACAAAAATGTATTTTTTCAAATGTGTTTTACAAAAAAAGCATTTCCTTTAATGTTGTACCATGATGTACTCCGTAGCTTATGTAACGCAGTATCAAGTGCAGATGTGTTGTGGCTTCCAGCAGTTCAACAGCTGTTGACGTGGGCATGGAGCCACTGGCCCAGGTGTCCTGTTTGCTCTGAACAAAACGGTTCATCTGTAATTTACAGCGAGAGCGATCCAAGTACCTGCTGCTAACACAAGTCACTGACCTTAGTCACATCGCTACGTACATATTTCTTTTTCTTACTGACAGATTAAAAGTTTATAGTAGACCAATGATGAAGGTCATGGAAACATCTGGATTTGAATAGCATTTGTAGAAATCTTAATATACATATTACTATTAAGAACTGTGTGGCACTGAATTAAATATGTTTTTTGTAAACTTTGCAAAAATGTAGGTTTATTGATAGAAAACCTGCGTAAATCAGATCTGAGTGATTGTCGAGGCTACCGGTCTGATATGAGCTAACTGAGCTCATATGAAAAAGACACAACAGAATTACTTATGTTGGTAACTGTGAATGACAAATGATGGATGCATTGTTTTAATTTATTAGCCAAAATAAAAAGAACAGTGTTTCTCAATAGATCAGTAAATATATTTACATTTTATGGGAAAAAATCAGTGCTCCGACTAATTTCAGGTTTGTAAAAGAATATACAAAATGCTATTATAATACATTATTTTACAGTGTTACGCAATATGTCTAAAAGCCGCTTGCAGCGATCGGTGAGACCTCTACAATGGTCACAGGTGGGCATTGATGCTTTAACCATCTTTTTGCAAATTACTCCAACTTGCGTCTTAGCTTATCAAACAGAGGGGGTAACACAAACGAAATATTCTTTTTTTTTTTTAGAAAAAAACTGCAATTTCTTCTACGCGTTTCTTTTGTGTGCACTGTGTCCTTTGTTATTATCATCCCAGGCTGCTGTGGAGGAATTCCCAATCCGACCTGGGTTGTTCCAGTCCGGCTCATACCGCAGACCGCGGCCGCCCTGTCCAACCGACAAGTGCACAGAGACATTTCATTTTCGCTAGTTTTTATTTTTCCTTTTGAATCCCAAACTCTGGCCTGCGAGCGTTTTCTAGCATTGATGCTTCAGGCTACGGTCCAGACAATCGCCACTTTTTTTGTCCGCGTGTAGCCATAAAGCAGGCGGTGCTGTGTAAACACACAGGCGCCCGGTACATATCTTCACATGAGGGGAGTGAGCGGCGCCTGCAGAGCCGGCTGAAGACCGAGGAGCCTCCACGCCTGACGCCTTCAGGAGAATCGACTTCGTGATAAAATGCACGCTGCACCATCAGCAGTGAAACCTGAAAACCTGGGTTCGATGCTATGCTTGGCTTAACGTGTGATTTTTGTGCTGTCCGTTTTTACGAATGAATTTTCACTATTCACACAACCTTTTGTAAACAAAAAAAAATCCGCTAAGGTGTCATAATAAGTCGTAGATGCACACGTGGAAACAAAGGTGATTTAAATATTAATGTTGCTTTCCTCCGTTTCATGTAGCCAGTTGTGTCTCTTTCGGGATGGATTCGAGCGCCGAGCCTCTGAGAGCTCCGTGGAAATCCCGACGACATGACATGCGGGCGAAAAAAGAAGAAACGCACATTTCTACTCAGTAAAAAATGAGTTAATGTACACAGAGCTTCGATGGAAAGACCCGCAACCCGCATCACACAGCTGTCATTGCTATAAAATCGGAGCTTTTCTTTCTGGATGTGTTCCACTGAATGGTTTGACAGAATACCTCAAATGAGGTGAGACACTTTAAATTCTCCGCTAACTGTATAATTCAGATTGATACTGTATTTATATTATTTAAAGCCGACTTGCGTGTGTTATATTATACATACATATTTAGTTTACCGACGGTATTTGGACACTGAGGGACGACTAGGTGCCTTTTTCTGTGGCAGTTCTTGTGGGCTGGAAAAAGACACTGAACGGGCCTGGATGTGAATCGGCAGCCTTTGTCTCGACACACGGTGTGGAAACCAGGTGAGATTCTAACATTTGTATGACATTTTACCTCCTATTGATGCGTGCGGTGGTCACACAGTCCTGTCACTTTTACATGTTGGGCCATGTTTACCACATTATGTCAGATGTAAAGCCTCATATGAAATCGTTTCGAATTCACGCCATTCAGATGCCTTTAAATAAACGTATGCGCGCTTGTTCAGACCAGCAGGCTCATTTGAAAATGGTTTCTGTAGAAAGCTGGAGATCTTTGCATATTCGAACGTTTCACTGCAACGCATATGAATCGGAATTAGATATTTATTAGCATCGGCGTGTGGATTTAGCTTTTTAGCCCTATAGTGTCAAATATTAGTAGAGTAAAGCGCAGGACCACGGCGGCAGATGGCGGATCCGCCTGTAAATGTACATTTCTGTTGTAACTTGTATGAACATGGTGAGCTGGCTACTGGAAAAAAGAAATCAGTTTCAGGGTTTATCTCGCACACCTTTAACGTGAAAGCCTGCATTTATATTCTCGTCTCGTCCTAATTGCATTTGGTCGATGTGGAAGGCAGATGATATGATTCAGACTTTGGTTGGTGAATTCAGCGTCGCCGCCTCCCACTCGCTCCACGACAGCGGGACTCCGCTGTTGCTGTTGCTACCCTGCCATTTACCACGGATGGCCCATCCTCCTCACCTCCATCGCGACCCAGAACCCCTGGTCACAAAAAAAAAAAAGAAAAAGAAAGGAACAGTGCGCTTCCGACGACAGCGGATCCAGCCTGTACACATGGCGATTTTTTTTGGAAACCAGATCAAGAAATGTGTCCCGCACGCAAAATATTCCATTTACTAATAGAGTAGCTCCACATTGGGCTTCTAATCTCCATTATATACACTTTAAATAGAGTCTGTCCCCCGCTATCCATAATGCCTCTATCAGGAAATTCGCTGTTCTGACGTTTAAAACGACCTAGGACTCAATATGAATGGAAAACCGAGTCTTCCAAATCCCCCCCCCCAAAAAAAAAAAAATCAAAGCGGAGCTTAGGAAAACATTTAAACTGCAGTGGATGCCGAGGAGAGGATGCACAGTTTTAGGAATATGAAAATACTGCTCCAAGAGATCGGGCCATTACAGAGAATGAACGTAATTCCAAAGAAGTGTCTTTCAGCCATTTTGGGTGGGTTACTTAATTGAACAAATGGGAGGCACTGAAACAACTAGCAGGAAAAGGCACGTGGGTGGTTTTCCTGATATCTGTATGCAACCGATAGAACGTGTACAGTTAGGAAATTGTTCAAAAGCCTCGCTGGATCCCTGCTTGGTTTCATTACTCACTCCTGGGAGTATTGATCAAGTTAAAAGTCTGAATTAACCTGGAGCAGTCACTCCGGCCCTGGAGTTTTCAGCGGGAAGCTCCCCTGGGATATCTAACCGCTGTCAGAAAGATAGCAAGAGTGCACTACAGTTGTATCTCAGCTTTTCTCCTGAGAGAATGACATCCTCTGCTGGCGGTGTTTAAGCTTGAGTTATCACCTTTCTCACGTTACTAAGTGGAATTGTCTTCTAAGAAGATGCGAAAGCTTCTCAAAAAATCCGTTTTGCTATATATACGTTTGAGAGTGTTCTAGGGATATTTGGGGAATTTGTTTGGAGAACTTGCTGGGAACCCATTATTTTACTCATTTTCCCACTCACTTAGTCAGCAGTGACCACTTTTTTACCGTTGGCAAGAGTTAAGCAGTCAAGGATAATGGGTGAAAATTTGTTTCTTTGTTTTCCTCACAGCCACTTGTTTAATGCTGGGTTGCATCAATCCGGTGTCTTTTAGCTTGTAGAGTGAGTCTAGTGAATGTACGTGGCACACACCTCGGCCAGATGCCGAGTGAGACAGCCGCATACGTTATCACTCGCCCATGCACACAGAAAGGGCAGTCAGTTCACCAAAAGTAACTAGTCTACCCAAAACGTATGTCTTTGGACTGTAGGGGGAAATCGTGACAAAGAAAAGCTCACACAAAAACACCGAGAACATACATACTCCATACAGACTGAGTGAGGATCAAACCAGCGGCCAGTCACAGATCCCAGGCACTGTGAAGCACTTTCACTTCCTACTGCACCACCAGTTAATAAAACATGCACTTAAATATTCATTTTAAGTGTTTGGGTATTTTGTCGAATATTTTTGGCAACAAGTTCTGTTCGTTTCCAAATTGTGCCATCCGGATTTTAATACAACTGCATAACAAAAACTAAGCAATGCTTTTTATTATAAATGTATTTTGCAGATCTTAATGTTCGATTTGGAGCTGAATGTTTTTATTGCTCTGTTTAGCTCTGATGGCCTCAGCGTAAAGATTGCCGTTTTACTCAGTGAGTAAAGGAGCTATATCATTATATACACAGCGATATATAGCCGTATCATTCATTCTTAATTGCCGTGTAGAAATTGTATCACCTAAGCCCTCACAAGTGGAAACAATAGCTAGCAGAACGTTTTGAAACTGTTAATTCGGCACAGCACTTGATCGTGAGTTTAGCTGTAATAAACACGCAGCGGCCCCCCGTGTTTGTAGGTGTGACTGTGATGAAACATTTTATTAGAACATTAAATCAAGACACCTGAAATTGCAACAAAAGTATCTGCTACGTTTTTCAAACTGAACACCACAAGTTTATGCGGCTTGTGTTAGAAAGCAGAAATTGAACTTTATCACACTATAAAAAGTATGCTCTGCAGTTAAAAGCTATGCTGCAAGTTACAATTGTCGAAACTTTAGGACAATTTAATGTTAAAAAGTTATGTAGGAAATTCAGACTATTGTGCCAGGAATTTTCACTTTTTCCACTCAGTTCAAACGCAACAAGAGAGCAGTGTCACGTGGACCCCCCTAGTTCAGTAACAGGTGGCTGTTATTACAGCAGCAGAAGTGCAGTAGCCTGCCAGTGCTACAGTGCAAGACCGGTGCTGCGGTTCCCAGCTGGCTCCTGCATACCTTTATTCAACCTGCACACACAGATGAGACCTTCAAAGGTACAGTCAAAAATCAGTTTTCAAGATGGATGGAGATCATGCTGTATCCAGCCTTGGTCACCTCAGTTTTGAATCCATTCATCTAGCCTGACTGCTCCATATCAAGAGTGTCTCAAATTTGTATCACATCAGCTTCAGAACAGAGCAGAACCCCTACATTTACTGTTCCACAGTGATACCTGATATCTCCTCATGTACACGTTTCCATTCTGTGAAATACCTACCTTCATCTGCACAGAATTATGCTAAATTTTGTAGCTTAGCAACAGGAAGGGTAATTAATGTGGGAGACTAAGAGCTAGGATGAAGCAGCTGAACATAATGTTCACCTAGTTTTATTGTTTTTTAAACACTGCATAAAACTTTGGGGTTTGGTTTTAATATTCTTTGCCTGTTAAATGTTCTGTTTGGATAAAGAAATGTTATTAAAAAGTAAAGTGCCTAAATACTGTTTATATTTACAGAGGTGCTGGAAGGAGGGGGCGACTGTAAAGTGTCTCCCAAAAAGAACGAGAGATGTGCAAAAAATGGGGCGATGCAAAATGAGGTTCACCAGTTCCTTGTGAGTGAAGCAAGAGAGGCAGCCACGAGGACGTCAAAGAGAGCAGTTCAAGGAGGAGGAGGAGGAGGAGGAGGAGAAGGAAAGGGGGGGTGGCAGTCCCTCAAGGTAGGGAGCTGCAGCAAGCGAGGGATGGCCAGTGGAAACGAGAGCGGCAATGGCCCTGGCAGCCCGCTGGGGGCTATGGCAGTGACAGGAGGGATGCCGGGTGGGGGCTGGTCCTCAGCTGTGTCTACCTATATTAAGCTAGTCCTCCTGGGGTTGATAATCTGCGTAAGCCTTGTCGGCAACCTGGTGGTCTCTTTGCTTGTGCTGCGGGATCGGGGGCTGCACAAGGCCCCGTACTACTTCCTCCTGGATCTCTGTTTGGCAGATACCATCAGATCAGCTGTTTGTTTCCCGTTTGTCCTGGTGTCCATCAAAAATGGCTCCGCCTGGACGTACAGCGTGCTGAGCTGCAAGGTGGTGGCCTTCATGGCTGTGCTTTTCTGCTTCCATGCTGCCTTCATGCTCTTCTGCATCAGTGTTACTCGGTATATGGCCATTGCCCACCACCGCTTTTACTCCAAACGCATGACCTTTTGGACTTGTGTAGCAGTGGTGTGCATGGTCTGGACACTGTCAGTGGCAATGGCGTTTCCACCTGTGTTTGATGTGGGCACTTACAAGTTTATCCGTGAGGAGGACCAGTGTATCTTTGAGCACCGCTACTTCAAGGCCAATGACACACTGGGCTTCATGCTGATGCTGGCTGTGTTGATCCTGGCCACTCATGTAGTCTACATGAAGCTCCTGCTCTTTGAGTACAAGCACCGCAAGATGAAACCTGTTCAAATGGTGCCAGCCATCAGCCAGAATTGGACCTTCCACGGTCCTGGTGCCACTGGCCAGGCAGCAGCCAACTGGATTGCAGGATTTGGCCGGGGTCCCATGCCTCCCACTCTGCTAGGTATCCGACAGAACTTGCACAACCAGAACCGGCGCTTACTGGGTATGGAGGAGTTCAAGATGGAGAAGCGACTGGGGAGGATGTTCTATGTCATAACTCTTTTTTTCCTTGTGCTTTGGTCACCTTACATTGTGGCCTGCTACTGGCGAGTGTTTGTGAAGGCCTGCACCATCCCACATCGGTACCTCTCCACCACTGTCTGGATGAGCTTTGCTCAGGCCGGGGTCAATCCCATCATCTGTTTCTTCCTCAACAAGGACCTGAAGAAGGGACTGCTGGCTCACTTGCCTTCCTGCTGTAGGACTACACCTCAACTACCCCATGAGCCTTACTGTGTCATATGATAATGGAGAGTGGGGTTTAGAATGGGGGATGTATGGATTTAGAATTTTTCTGATGGGGGGCTAGGGGTGGGGGGAGGACTTAATGAAGAACCATTAAATGTGTTGTGGCCTTCCATTCAGTGCAAGATGCTTTAATGTTCAAGGTTTATGAGATCTACATAGTGAAAAGCAGGGCAACGATGTTTGCGTCGACTGTCTTATTCCATATATTATCATAGTTGTTTTCTCCAGCTGAGGGTAGTCAGGACTAGTATGGCCTGACCAGAGGCCAGATGAAATAAACCATATGGATATAGGGACAGATATGAAAACAGCATAACCATTTAACTGTTAAACACTAAATTGCTTACTTACTCTTCACGTATTATTTCTGGAGAATGTACTGTTTAAAAAGACATATTTAATATGTGACAATTGGCTGCATACAGGATTTGTGATGAATGGGATCAGTTTAAAGGCCAGTAATTTAGATATTTATATTATTTATAAGGCCAAAAAATAATAAACACTAAGCGATAATGGTAAATAGCACAGTGGAAATGCCATTAATGGATGTAATACAGAGTGAAATGGTAAAATTAGTCACAATATCAAATGCTCTGTCTCTTTTCACAGTACACACTACAGTTTAGAAGACAGGTTTGCAGAGAACTGAAATGCTGTGACTAAGGCAGACCCTTGGACTGCAGTCCAAACGCTCCTGTTGATACAGGGAACCTACTGAGTTCAGAGGGCCGGGATTTTTATAATTTCATACCGACGAATGGGTATATTTAAGTAATGCAAGACGTTTAAACTCATGATTACATACTTAAAACCGTGAACATTTATGAAGATCAGATGGTGGATGCCATACATTTGGAGCTGTTGTAATAAAGAAATCTGTGAAACTAATCTGACAACCAAAGATAAGAGTAGATATGATGGAGGTATAAATACGATGACAATGTACGTGTCAAAGAGACCAATTTGCCATCTTTATGTAGCCTTTCTGTTATGTACAAGTAATCAGAGGTTATAATACTAAAAACATGCAGTTTCTAAAATAATTCCAAATTCATTTACATCGGAGATTAAATGTTTGCAAGTAAACAAATGAAGGTCTCATTTGTGTCTGGAAGGTCTACATCTGTGTTTGGACAGATGCTTGGTGTCCTTTCCACCAAGCTTTAGATTGTGCTGGTGGGCTCACACCCGCCACTGAGCAAAGCTGTCAAGCCTCCTGATTGGGACCCATTGAACACGATACGGATGGATTTTGTTTTTAAAGTAAAAAAGTAGGTTCTTGAGAGATGCAGAACAACATCTACTTGAAAAATCATCAAATAGAATCCATTTTTGCAAGGGTGCAAAGTGCAAGAACATCTCAGGTCAACTTTTCACATATCAAATACAATATGTCTCTTTCATTTTCATAAACCTGCTTGGAATGGACTCTTACAGGAGAGCATATCTAAACCAGAGGAAAACACATGGGTTGCTAGGAGTCTGAGATGACCGAACTTCTGGTAAGAATTTGTTCCATTTGTAGCCATAATCTGTGAAATAATGCATAACTGGTATTGAATGGTGAACCGAGTTCACAGCACTGCATCCAACTGACTTTCCCAGCAGGCTGGCAGTACCTACAGTATCTGGGCTACCTGCATGTCTAGTTACCTGGAGCTGCCATAAGATTTTGTGGGAATGTGGGGAGGGGGGGGAATTTAAGGTGAGGAGGATGTTAATAATGCAGTTGAGAGGACTGAGTAAGATATGATATGAAAATAGGTTTTGCAGCAGACCTACAAGTTTAAAAGAGTGCAATGGAGGGAGTGGCACATTCTTCTAAAGGGAAACCTACATCCTCACCAACAGGTGACTGAAATATTTAATATGAATTCATAAATCCTTAGTAATTTGCACTATGACTGGATGTGACACAATGCGCTGGGATAAACTTTCATATTTGGTGTCTGATGAAAATGTCTGTGCTCTGGTTATTTTAGATTATGTTTAACAGTTTTTATGGCAATTTAACAGGTAGTATAAATAACACATTCATGTCCTGAGAAGCCATGGTTTATAATCTATTTTACAACCAGATAAAGTTTTCAAGAATTCACAAAAGCAAGCATTGTCCAAGGAAATAGAACTACAGTTCAGAGAAAGTTATGAGCATGACTTTTGTTTGTTCGTTTTTAAGATGATGTGAAGAAACTTCATGTTGGTCATATGTTGGACGCAATTTGATTAATTGCTCTATCAGTTCTTTGAACTTTATGTAAATGGAGACCGAAAATGAAACAGCACCAAGATTGTAATTTCTAATCGAGAATGTTATGAAAGCAGTATAGAATCTGTAATATCTGCAAGATATAGCCTCTGTTTTAGGGTTTCTTTTTCTACGTTGCCCCAAATAAATGTAGAAATTTAACACTAAACTACTTAATGATTCTTTACATGGGTCTTACACTGTTTGTTTGTTAATTTATATGCAAGGCTGTTTAAGACATCTGTTAACTGTATGGCCTTTGATGCTGTTTCACAAACTTGATGAGGGAAGAGAAACAACCCAGCACTTTGGGCATAATGACTCCCAGAAGAAATGCTCTTCTTCCCTTCTGTTACACTTTCCAGGTGTTTGAAGAGAAGAAGCTCAACAAGTGTGGGAGAAATATGGGATGACAAAAAAAAATGTTCTGCCAAATTGTGTCAAGAGAAGCATCTGGATTTTGCATGTGGAAAACAAGAAAGGATGGAGAATGGAAATCCTCCTGATAGGAGTGGATTAAGAAACTTTTTTTTCTTTCCAAGGGTCATATGAGGGTGGGTTCTGGGTCAGTGACAGGACTATATGTTGGGTTGTGAAGAAAAGGATTGTAGATAGGATTTTTACAGTGTGACTATGGGGTTTTGTCAGAGTTGGGTGGTGGTGGGGAAGAGGAACTCGGTGTTGGGGGTTTAATACTAAAAGCCTGATTTTGTAAACAAAGCAGAAACATTTTTTTCAGGCATCCTATCTTTTGTAAATTAACTGTGACCTCTGTACTATTTAATGTGTATCAGATGGACAATGAAGTAACTTCAGAAAAGGTCAAAAAGATCATTACATTTTTACCGCGCATGTGTGCCTGTGTGTATGTGCGTGTATGTATGTGTTATGAGAAACTACTTGGTTTAAGGGAGAATTTGGAAAGAACCAAAGGATATTTGGAAAACAATTGGCTACAAACACCTTGAAACTCCGTCTTGAAAAATGTCACTCCTGCCAATATTTACTTATTTTTAAAATGGCATAGAATAGTTTGCGTCAAAACAAAAGTTTCCTGTGCTCCTGTACAGTAGAGTTTTTAAATATATCATAAAACGTGTGATGCCTTTTAATTTTTAAGCCTTTCTTGAATAAGCAGTTACACAAAGGAGTAACATGTTTTCTTAGTTTATGACAGCTTTGACAATAATATTTCTCTATAGAACCCCATCAGTGGGATTTATGATCTTGTACATGGGACATCATCCTGGATTCATGTGACACAATTATATAAATCAACAGGAGGTGTAAACTAAGGAAAAGAATTACAGTAAGAACCAGGGACTTGAAAACAAGAACAAGATTCGTTCTATTAAGGTGTAAAAGGAACAGAGATATGGGTTTAACAACACAGAAAACAATCTTAGTTGGATCTTCAGATAAGACAATTTGCTAGGATTTCATGACTAAAGAGTGACGTGAAGAATAAGAAAAAACTGCTGTGTACAGGCGTAGAGGATAATAAGTACATCCTTTTTCAACTACTTAGAGTGGGGGTTGCATTTTTCAGCGTTTCAGTGTTTTCGGTTTGCTAAAATGTAAAAATGTAGTCTACAATGAAAAAAAGTTGTATGAAAATGTTGAGGCAAAAGGGGATGGAACCAAGGTTAAGCTATCTTTTCTGTACTGTACATGTGAGGTGGGTTTTTTCCACTTGAAAATAAAAAATTCTACTTTTGATGCATTTTTGACAAGACTTCTGTGTGCTTTATTTTCTAATAAAAGCAGTATTACCTGAGAAAGATGAGTTCAACACGACAAGAGGCCTAAATAGATCAATAACCAAGAGTCAATATTACAAAACAGCCAGTTGACTGTTGACTGTTCATAGTTTTAACCTATAAAACCTAATGTATGTTCATATTGCAAATACCAAGCTTGTGGAGCAACCCAACATCAGATAAAACCATTGTTTTTGCGATTTCCTATTCAGCTCGTCTCGGTAGAAGTAGGCCTTATGGGTCTGGAGTAGCATGATGCTTTTGAGTGGCAAATTTTCAAAAAGATATCAATTTTTTCCAGTTTACTTTCTGCCTTGATCAATTTCCTAACACGGACCCTGTCATCACATGGCGAGTAGATGCCAGTCAGTAAACCACATGCAAAGAGAATGGGGGGTGGAACCACCTTAGTGCACCTCCCTTTCACAGGAGGGCTGAGGATCAATAGCATGATGGGTTTATAAGATGACTCAGTGAACAATCAGAATGAATAGGAAGGATAGGTGGAGCCCACATATTTTTAAATCAGTCACTTTAAATTCATGTTTGTTTGAATTATTACAGATCTTTTTTTTTCCTGCATTGTAACGATATTCAAGATTTCAACAGAAGCTACTCACAGCTAAATCGAAGAGCATCAGTATATTAAGCTTTGGCTAAATACAGCTTAATAAAAGGAAATTCTGTGTGAAAATATAAGTTACAAACAGATTTCTATTTGTGTTTATAAGGAACTGTATGTTGAAAGTCACGACTTAAAAGCATATCTATCTATCTATCTATCTATCTATCTATCTATCTGTCATCTAAATTCTGGTGGAAAATACTGCCACCGTTACAGATACTGTTGAACAGCTTCCTTGACCAAATCCAGACTTGTCCTCAAACAGAATTATGCTTTATACATGAAAGCTCATTCAGGGAGAGTTTCCTACCCCTGGTTTCCACTGCTGCTAATATACTTGATATATGGTTCAGAGACCCACAGATGCACACCTTATCTACACTTTTAATCTGGCTTAGGTACTTTTCAGTGGGCTGGAAGCTCAGATCTTTGGACTGGGAAACCAGGTCAGAGTGTGACTATGGTGTTTATAGTGCACTTTAAATGTCACCCAACATTTTACTATCCGGTGATCTTTACATTCTTTACAGAATGTGATTTTTTTCTGGGGAAATCCAAAAGTTAGTTTCAGCTCAAAACAAAAACATTTTCACAAGATTTACTCCTTCAGCTGATACACGGAGCGACAAGAATGAAATGTAACAATAAAAGGGTCTCATAAATGACTGGGGCAGCAGTCTGTGATGTGGTTAGTGTCGCTGGATTCCTGTTGAAGGGTCTGCATTTGATTCCCACATTATGTTATTGAACCCTTGAGCAAGGTTCTTCTGAACTGCTCCAAAAATGAGCAGGTGAACAGGAGAATTGCACCAATGAAAAGCTTTAGCAAACCAAACAAATAACTAAATAGTATTAAAAAAATGTTACAGGGAGTTGTTTAATTTTAAAATATATGACCTGAAACAATTACCAAATGTGAAGTGAATCGAAGTGTTTCCATGACCTGAAGGTTCTGATCATGTTTATCATTATAAATTTGCCTGTTTTTAGCCAACAGCTTTTATTTTGTGTCTTGCTGTCTGTGCTTAATTGGAGTTAATCCCAGAAATCCTACCAATTCAAGCAGGACTCACCCCACAGCCTTCAACTGCACCCTCCCACGGAACAACCTCCTTCTTATGCTGTTATGAAATCTCTGCTGATGGGTGGAGTGTCACTTTTTTGGTTGACAGAAATCTGGGTCAAATGGTGTCAACTTAGTCCACATATACTGTCCAGGGTCACTCAGTGAACAGGCCAATGATGAAGAAAGTAAACTGGTTAAGATGCTTTATTCAGTCAAACGCACATGAGTATCTCCCCCAGGAACACCTTGTTCGGAAAGCATTTGAAACAGTCGACCAAAGCAGTTCGGTGCTACAACCGTATAACCTGCTAAGGCAAAGTACTCATTTCCTGCTGGCTGGAAGCCCAGTTTCCCCTTTGGTCTCCTTTCTGGGTGCGACGGTCAAAAGATCTGGAACATTGTCCACAATGTATTGCAAGACCGATCATCTGTGTGATTTGCTTAAGAACGTATTTCATTTCAAACTCTGTTAGTGTACTCTTATTTGCTCCCCCAAAGCTTAAAAGTGCTTTAGACATACAGACAAAGGTTGATCTTGCAGTTTGCCATTAAAGGTGCAGCATCAACCGAGAAAATGTCTGTTGAGCGTCAAAGCGAGGGTGTAAATGAACACCCTAAATGCTGAATTCACACTCCCTGCCTTAGCATGGTGCATGTCAAGACCCTAAACCCAAAGCGTGATCGATCCGCACAGATCCTAAGAACAAAAACCAGCACATATTTCTGCAATTGGAATGGTAGTCAAAGAGCTGCAGGAAGAGCAAAAGATGTTGCTGATAGTGTCACCTACAGAAAAAAAGGTCACCTAAAACCAACTGTTGGCAAATGTCTTTCCCTGTCGCTGCCAGGGATTAAACTGTTTCACTGGGGATACATGCAGTTAGTTATAAGGCCTACAGGAATCCTTCCAGCAGATAGACCAAACCTTCAACATGTTTCAGATACAGCCATCTGTTGGCTTACATGAGAAAGATACACTCAGTGTACACACTGCCAAAACGCAAGCTGTCCTTACAGAATCAAAGCATCCTAGCAAAGGCTGAAGTCCAGTCATATTATGAAAAACACAACATCATTATCACAAAAAAATGGCAAATGTCTGTAAGAAAATCCTAGCCCAGGACGTCTACTGCACGCTGTGGTGGTGTGTCCAAAACCATTAACAAAACTCTCTGGTTTAACACGTCAGCTCACGTACTGAGACAGAGGAAACAACTTTTCCAAAACAAATTTTCCTTTGGCTTTGTTGAAGCTGACTTTACACACATTAAACACATTATTCAAACCAGTTTAACCTGATAATATTAACTGAATGTTTGATAGAATTTAAATAATATTAAAAACCTGAAATTACACTCCCAAATTAATACTACTGTCAAATTATTCTGTACAAGAACCATTTCCAAAAGTCTCGATTAAGGGTGAAAGTTCACGCCTGGTTCTTGTTTCACAATCAAGGCTTTTCTCAGGTACAGTCCATGACATTGGAGTAGGTTCTAGTATTCAAAATACGCCTCAAGAAAAGAGGACTCGTTTTGATGAAGACTTTAAGTATTTTCAGCACATAGGCATAGGAATGAATAATCATTTTGTGTCTGGCGAGGGGGCACAGTCATCATGCAGTGATTTTGTTATAGATAATAAGGAGAGAGGAAAGTCATGTTGGGGTTTGTACATTAAGAGTCTTCAGCTGGATGATGTCATCAATAGGAAGAGCAGTTTTTCACTGGACCTAATACCTTCAACTGTGTTGAGTTCCCTTTGAGAAGAACATGGAGTAGAAGTTAGCCTGGCATTTGGGGAGATGAGTGAGTTGAATGAGAGCTTTGAGGAAAGCAGGAGTCAAGCCAGGAGGGGGGAAAAACACTAGTTGCAGAGCCCTGGGAGCTGAGCAAAGTGATCGGGTGTAGGGAGAGCCTGAAGAAAAGAAGCTATAATGGGAGAGGAGGTGTGTAAAGAAAATATTGTATTTACTACAATCTCATTGGACTGAAATACACACATACGCTATGGCCAACCAAATTTTGCCAGTTTACTTAAACAAATGCCTTTGGACTGTGGGAGGAAAGCAGAGTACCTGGAGGAAACCCACACAAACATGGGGAGAACACACAAACTTCACACAGCCTCACAGGGAATTGAACCCATGTCTGGTCACAGGTTCTGTGAGGTATCAACTCTACCCTTTGTTTATAATTTAAAAAATCAAAGTAACAAGATATAAAAATGACCTTGTGAAAGGTGTGGTTTTTTTTTACAACTATGTCACCGATACTTTGGAATGAGCATTGTTCAGAACAAAGAGAAATATTCTACAGGGAGAGGTTCGCCTTGGATGAAATAACTCCAAGAATCACAAGGACTGGACTTTACAGCTGCAGTAGGCTGGTGGCTTTGTGAACATCATCAGAACTTTATGGGCCCTTCCTTCTTGAGACTGCGCCTAGTTGCAGAACACCAAGTTTCAGTCTTTATTTTTGAGTTTTCCAGAAATGTCACACAGAATATCTAATAGAGCTCTGTAATGACAAAACAAATTGTTAAAATTATAGTTCATTTTTTGTGTGGTTAAACAATAAGAGCACAACATTTGTGAAGGCGGGCTTAATATGACATGAATTAGAGGCAGCTGACACATGCAGCTAGTTTCACAAGTCTTTGTATTACTCAGAGCACTTGATCAGTAATATTAGTAAAATACAGGGTTTCAGTTGCAATACATAAAGATCAACAATGACTTTTAAATGAATAGTCTTTCCGTCAGTGGGTGGTAACAATTTGCTAGAAAGGCATTCGGTCTGAGATCCGTAGTGAAGTCGCAGATCTGTTGCTAGGATACAAACCTGAGTGTTCATTCTGTTTGCAAGTGCAGCAGTATATTCAGCTTGACCTCCATTATGGGGATGAGTAGCCAGTAGTATATGTATCTTTACATTTATAAATCAGTTTAGCCCTGTAATGTCTTCTCGTGTTTCAGCTTTTTTAAATAGATGTAGCTAGCTGAGTTATTTGGCATTTTAGTTCCAGTATTGTGTGGAGTTACATTGTCCCTAGGCATTGTTAATATCTGTTGGACACCTGCTGCCAGCGCTTCGATGTCAGAAATTATAATTAATATTGGGCGCCACACAAACATTTCGCCTAAGCCTCCCCTAAAACCTGCATCTTTTTGCAGTAGGTTTTCTTTGAAGAAACTCCAAAAACATTTTCTTCCTGCTGTCTTTTTGTGTCGCAGAATGCTCAAGTACCGTTACGTTCAGTATCCTGGTTTGCATTATTGCCAGATACTACCCAGTAAGTATGACTGTAAGATATTGTGTCTGTATCACTCCAGTGTTTAGTTTTTCATGTATCTGCTCTGCTGTTGTTGCACCACTCATCGTTCATCCAGTCAGTGAATCCAGTCAGTGATCTCAAATCAGCGCCACCAATATTGGGCCCTGTGCAGTGACCCGACGCCACGTTTGAAAGGTGCACCAATCGGGTGTGTAACAGAGAACGTGAGACGTACTGCATTAAGGGAACGGGATAGCACCGTTCAGTTACACCCCGGAGTGGGCACTCTTGGTGTGCTACACCACCTGTTTGTATGTTTCGCACCACTGCGGTTTCCCTGCATAGCTATTAATTTATCATAGTGAAAAATGGCCCCCTAAACAAATGCAAAAATTATGTGTTAGCTAAGCCGGTGAGAAAAGCAAAGTGTGCACGATTAGCTCAGAAAAAAATTGCAGTAGTTAAACTCACATGGTGAAAGACAGAAAGATATAGTGTAAACTATTAATAAAATGAGAGACTGAATAAAAGCGAGAGATTCCCAGCTGGGTTACTATTGGGCTGTCCAAATGAAACAAATGATTCAATTGCAGGTTATGTCTGACTCTCTGGGCTGTAATGGAATCAGCTTGGTGCTACCCAAGACTAAGATCTCTGCCGTTCATCCAGAAGGTCCTCTGAACATGCCAACGGCTCATGGTGAAGTTGTCCATTAAAAGTCAGGGGCTCTGCGTGGCTGTTATCTGTTAGCATGTAATAAGGCAGCTCTTCTGCCTATGTGGCTTGAATTAATTCATCTGAGAAGGTCTGGTCTAAGCAATTTCAGGGTTATGACCCACTGTCCCTAGGAGACTACATAATGTTCAACAGTGATTTCTTCTCTGAATGTGTAGAAGTCAGACTGAAGCTGACATGTCCTCTGTTCACGTTGACCATCCTGGCAAAACATGTTTGCAAGGTCTCATCTTCTGTTGTGTGCCGCTGCATCTGCTAAAATCTGCGGTCAGTTATGTTCAGTTATGCTCAGCTGATGTGTTTGAGATCCTGTTGTTCGGTGGGACTCTGCTGGAGGCTTTCCTACCATGACCCTACTTAAGGTATTGCTGAAGTGCATGTCTGAGCCTGGCTTGTAAAATAAGTTGATGTTGTATTTCTGCAGAGTTAGCATCATGCTCCGTATCTGCACTGGTGTCAATAGTAGTGACTCTTTAAATATAGTAGCCAGTGGCTCGTGGTCAGTCTCCGTCACAGTGTGGTCGGTCTCGAGATAGTGGAAGCAGTGGCAAGCAAACAGAACGCTTGGACACTCTTTCTCAAATTGCACGTGATTCTGTTCAGTGGGCATTAGTGTTCTTGAAGTGAATGTAACTGGTTGGCCCTCCTGCACCTTGAGTAGTTCTGCTCTGTGGAGTGTTTGCTCAAATCATAGTAATTGAGCACAGGAGTGACAGTCACCAGATGCTTTATTTTCCAAATTGCCTCATCATGCATGGGGAGCCAGTGCCAGACTGCCTCCTTGTCCAGCAACCTTATCAGGGGCTCGCACGCTTCCAAGCAGCAGGGAAGAATCCTTGCCCAGTAGGTTGCAAGCCCAATGAATAGCTGTAGTGCTTTAACATCCATAGATGTCGGCATCTCTAGGATGGTTTGGGTTATTTCTGCGTCCAGACCACGTGATGTCCGTGGAACTGAACTTCCTTCATTTTGAACTGCAGCTTCCTTATGCTCAGCCTTAAATTTGCCAGCCTACAACAGTCTAGCACAACCAAGAGTTTAGAGTTGCGGTCATCTTCTGCTTCTTCATCGGTCAACAACAAAGTAATCAGCTACTGATTCTATACAACGGGTCTCACAGCATTCTGGATCTGCTGGAGACGTCTGGATGAGCACATCCTTCAGCACATGCTGCAGTAAACCCCACATGTGTGATTCCAACAAGATGACTCTCATCCCAGGTTGACTGGTTTTTAATGTCAACCAGTCACAAATATCGATTATTGCAAGTCTGTTACCACAACTTCAAAAGCACATTCAAAACTTTTATAATTTTAAATTAATTTAACTTGTGTTTTTCTCTCAAATGACTTAGTGTTTTAGGCTACATTATTTATCCATATATACAACAGAGTAACGTTTAATGGAGTAATTCAGGGTAAGTACCTTGTCCAGCAGTGTTACGTCACTTAGTGCACAAGATAGGAAAGGCATCAACAAAGTAAAGAATCCACTGATTCCTTAACTTACAGAATTGGAACTAAGAAGCTGTAACTCAAACTGACAACTTTTGTGACCATTCAGAATACATATAAAAAGATCAGAGCACTTGAATTTCGCCCTTGAAGGTTTTTCCATTGTCGCGAGAGACTAAGTCATAGTTAACACAGCATGGTTCGTAACAGCAGGTAAGCAGAAGAGCAGCAGCCTGTTTAAATCATTCGCGCTAACAGCTCCTTCTCGTGAGGTATAGCTAGGTGTCACTGTTGGCTTTCACATTTCCAACGGAAAGTGCAGTTGTTGAGTTAGTATGTTAAAAAGAGGGGATCTGCAAGGATGAGTTGGAAGATAAAGGCTCACATCACCTCCATGAAATGATAACAATGATCTCTTTTAGTTACCAGATTATCCAGTTGCACTGTACAAATAAACGCTTTTGGGGGTCCTTCTTACAACAGCTGCCCAACTCCATGATGTTCCTCAGGAGCTGTTGCACTTGTCTAGTTGTTAAGTTGTCCAGTGTAATAGTAACTTGAAGTTGTCTGTTTTGTTGCCTTTGTTTTTTTGCATTTATTTGTTTTATTGGTATGATGGTGCACTTTCATTTTTACATGTTACATGTTAAACTGCTCTGCATGTGAATTTTCCTGTTGGGATTAATAGTACCTATCTATACACATACAACGGGTTTTAAATGATTACTTCATTTTTTAAGGAAGAAAGATGTCCCATATCACTCATGTGAAAAAAATACTTATTCCTTAAACTTAATAACTGGTTACATCACCTTTGGCAGCAATAACTGCAACCCAGCGCTTTCCATAACTTGATATCAGTCGTTCACATCACTGTTGAGGAATTTTAGCCCACTCAGGATGAATTGTTTGTTTCAGCTCCTGCCACAGAATCTATACAGGATTAAAGTCAGGACTTAGATTAAGCCGCTTCAACGCATTTTTTTCCCCACACCTTTCAGACGTACACTTGCTTTTGTGTTCTGGATTATTGTCTTGCTTCCTCTCCTACTTGTACACCATGTATGTCTTTGTTACTTCTGATACCTTCTGCTAGTGGTTCGATCACAAGTGTGAAAAGTAAAGGGGAATGACGACAGCCTTGTCTGGAGCCTCCTCCCACAGAAAAACCGTATGACAGAAAACCATTTTTGTTCACCCACTGCTAATAGGCTTGAGTATAAGAACTCATCTAGGTTGATGAAGTTTCTACCCATGTTAAACCTTTCCATACCTGTCAACAAGAAAATCCATTCCACATTATCAAACGCCTTTTCTACAAGTGAAATGATCAGCGTTCCCCTGCAGTAAAGTTTAGGACATTAAACATGACACGTGTTATTGGAGCCAAACGTGGCCTTGATGAAATCAGATTGTTTCAATTTAATACATTTTGGTAGTACTGCTTCAAACCTGCAGGCCAGTGTTTGGGTTAAAATGTTCATATCAGCGTTCGGCAAACTGATAGATTGGTAGGAGAAACAGTCAAAGGATTTTTGTCTTTTGTCTAAAATTAAGTTAATTGAAGCTGTATTCCAAGAATGAGGGACGCATCCCTCTTTGAGCACTTCATTACATGCTGGCATTGGAACAAGACACAATATGTGCCAAAATGTTCTGGTACAACGCAGAATTCACGGTTTCTTTAGTAATGTGTAGTCATCGAGGTCCTGAGGAAGCAAAGCATCCCCACATTGCACTACCACCACCATGTTTGACTGCTGTTATGATGTTCTTACTGTGGAAAGGCTGTATTTGCTTTTTACAGAACATAATAAGACCTGTGTCATCCTAACAGTTCCACTTCTGACTTATCTGTCCACAGAACATTTCCCCAGAAAGACTTGAGGATCATCCAGCTGTTTTTTTTGCAAATATGAGACAAACATTGAAGCTACTCTGGGACAGGAGTGGTTTCCACCTTGAAACTTTCCCATGAATCCCATTTTTTCCCAGTTTCTTTCTTATTGTGGAATCATGAACACTGATGTTAGCTGAAGAAAAAAGAAGCCTACAGTTCTTTAGATCTTTTGTTTTTTTTCTTGTGACCTGAATTAGTTTTCTCTGTACCCTTGGAGTAATTTTGGCAGACCCACCACTCCTGGGAAGATTCGCCACTGTTCCACGTCTTTTCCATTTGGTTTCACCGTAGTTCGGTGGAGTCCCAGAGTCTTAGAAATGACTTTGTGAACCTTTCCAGATGAATATATTTCACCGACTTTTTCCCCCTCTATAAGTTCCATTGATCACGGCATAGTGTTCTTGCCAACACTTTGTGGTGACTGCTTCACTCTAATGGTAAGGTTCGAAATATAGTGAGATTTACATTCCACAGGGCTGTGTTCAGTCAGACGAATCTAGTTTTGAATTACATTTGGTCAACTGATTGGTTAACTACTTTTTCACGTGGGTAATATGGGTGTTGGATAACTTTGTTCCTTAAATAAGTTAAGCAACAATTTTTGAAAAGCTTAATATGTTTACTCAGGTTTCTTGAGTTCCTTTTCTAATATTACAGCTTGTCTAAAGCTCTGAAACCATCCAGCACGATAAATATGCAGTAAGAGGGAAAATGAGGATTTACTATCTATTATGAAATTGTACTCATAGTGTTTAGTGTGAAAATCTGAGTTTAGCTCACTTTAAGCATGTAGGGCCTGTGTAAAGTGCCCGTATTGGACTGCAGCTGGATAGACAGAAAATCAAAAAGGGAAACCCTTGTCAGTCACTCGGCCATTTAGTTTCACTTTTAATTTTATATGGACTTCTGCAAAAAAAATCTCCAAATCCTACCCCACACTGAGGTTGGAAATGTCCCTTAACGGCACCACAAAAATAATAATAAAATAAATAAAATAACAATAACAAAAAAAAGATGAGAAATAGTAATAAAACACACAGTTGCTGGAAATAATACAGGTTTATATAGCAGACCACCAAAGGTTTGCTCAGCATTGCATTATTAGGGCAGTATTTCAAGACAAAATGAATCCAGTACAGCACTGCGTAAGGCCTGAAATGCCCCACAGCATTTACCAAGTCAATTGTTCTCATTTTTATGTCCGCATCAAATGAACATGCTAAATTTAATACGCGGTTTTCCCACAAAGCGGAACTTGTATAGAGACAGGAATTGCCACTCCCTCTGTTCGACACTGCATTACACAGTTGGGGGTTCTAAAAAAAATCCTCTGTTGAAGACGTCCCAGAGACTCGCTAGCTCTATTGTTTCTACGTGTATGTGTGCTTACTGCAGCTCTTCAGCTTTGATGGCAAAGTGCTTGTCTTCACACTCTCAGGGTACATTAGTCCCATGCTTATATCAGCACTACATTAACAATGCAGGCGTCCTCGGAGACTCCCCCGTCTCTGGGTGCCTTGTTTGTTATGCAGTCTGTTGAGCGCAGCACATTGCATGACAAATGGTCAGCTCTTGTGCTGTGGGATGCATTTGAGTGCAGCAGTGGGCTTGGGTGCTGTCCCTGACACAGCTCGTGCTGACGGAAGAAATCTAAAAAGCACATTTGCAGCACGCGTCACGCGAACCTGGGTATTTTTGTTTTTTTTTTAGCAAAATAAATCTCAGAATAATGAACCAGTGATATTTTTCTCAGCTCCATCGTCCACACAAAAAGGCCCCTTGAGCTTCCACTTCGGTCCTCTCTAAAGTCCGTCTGACATGATGTATGTCCTGTTCGCTCACTAACCAACCATGTCCCCACATTCCCCACCCTCTCCCTACCCCTTCTGGCTGTTTCCACTGACCTTGTGTTCATCACTTCCATGATCAATACCTCCTACCTAGTTTTGTCCCCTCTGTGTTTACACAGACTGAGAAAATCATACACAGCTTAAGAAAGCTCACCCTGCATCCTTTTGATATTGTAAATTAGCACATTGAGTATCAATTTTCTGCCAGAAAAAAACCATAAATGTGCACTTATTATGAATATCTCTCAGGGTAGAGCAAGCAGCTCCAGAAGGGCTACTATGCAGCACTAACAGTGACAGCAGACAAGCAGAACCAGGACTGTGAGAGACACTGCGACCCCCTCCCAGCAAGGAAGGACATGAGGTTGTGCCACAGCACACTGAATGAAAACCTGACTATGAACATTTAACTAATATCTCTTTGCTTAAACTTTTGCTCAGTCTTTGGTCTCATTCTCAAACTAGTGAGTAACACAATAGTAAGAGCAGAGTAAGGCATAGTGGAAACAGAGTAATATATTTAGTACCAGTTTAGGAGCATCGCTGTGTCGCTGAGCTGAGGCAGTGAAACCTGATCGCAAACTGGTCAAGGGTTGTCCACTGTGACAAATGTGACTGTTGCTGACTGTGACAAATCAGCCAGGGACACAGGGCCCCCACGTCTGTATATGTCAGTAATCTGTATAGGGCTGCCCTGTACTTTCTGCACGATACACACTGTCACACTGTACCAGTGTGTCCCCCTTTCCTTTCATTACCTATTGGCTAAATGTAGATTTTTCTATTTACTTTCTGTTATGCTTTTTCTCAGTTAATTGTATTATACAGCACTGTGCAAAAGTCTTAGGCACCTGTGGGGAAAAATGCTATAAAGAGGATGGTTCCAAAAATAATGCCATGAATACTTATTAATCAATAAACCTTCTAAATAGTGCAGCAGACAAAAAACCCCTATCAGATCAATATTTGGTGGGACCACCCTTTGCCTTTGAACCAGCATCAATTCTCTTATGCAAACTTGCATGCAGTTGAAGGTGGAGGNGCAGACAAAAAACCCCTATCAGATCAATATTTGGTGGGACCACCCTTTGCCTTTGAACCAGCATCAATTCTCTTATGCAAACTTGCATGCAGTTGAAGGTGGAGGTTGGTAGGTTCTTACAAACATTTTGAGGAACTGGCCACAGTTCTTCTGCACACTTTGACTGTCTCTGCATGTCCTCCCAGCCTGACTTGATCATGTTGAGATCAGGGCTCTGTGGGGACCATACCATCTGTTGCAGGATTCCTTCTTTTTGCTGAAGATTGGGTGTTTGAGGTCATTCTCAGGCTGCAGAATGAATTTGGGACCAATGAGAAACCTCCCTGATGGTAGAGAAGAATCTACCTGTACTTCTCAACAGACATTGAAGTTGCATGCCTAAGACTTTTGCACAGTACTGTATATACGGAGGATTGCGGTCTAGTTGAGTTCTACCATAGTCTCTAATCTTTGGTAATTCATAAGCAACAATTGCATCTCATAGTTTTATATAGTCTCTGCATGTCTGCATTTAGTGAGTGTTTTCTAGCAGTTGCCAGGCAGTAGTGCTGCCTAGTTTGTTAATGGCTGGTCACCGCAGAGTGACCTCAATCATTCAGACTGCAGCACTGTGGGAGGTTTTCCAAGAAACAAGCCGGTACTCAGCTTCTCTATATCAGTACCTTTCTGTTGACATACTGGCAAACACGGAGTAAATGAAGCTGTGATTTGTCTTGGCTTTGAAAACACAATCGCCTCACTTGGTTACCTACCAGGCTGTATGGAGGTAGACAATTAAAAGTATCATAGATAATGTACTGCAATCAAACTAGCAAAATTATTTAATAGTCTTGGTTCCAGGATGTCTCCACTAGTTCACTCTTCCATTCCCTTTGGGTTTTGATAGTTATTTGACAGAGAACTTTCTCTATGCTTAAAGGTCTGTAGTCTGTAAGAAGAGCCTCCTTCTCTGTGTGTTTTCTCTCACACGTGGGAATTGAGTTCTGAGGATGACCATCATGTATCACTGCATTCTACGCAGAGTGGTTAGAGTCTGTGGTGCCAAAAGCGTTGCCTGATTCTGTCGCCCCTTTCTTTCAATACAGTTAATCCAGAGACCTTCTCTCATTTAATGGTAAACAGACAATGTTTCTTCATTTCACTTTTCACTTTTGCAGTCATGAACGCTTACAGATGCAGACCCATGAGACCCAGTTATACGTTGTAGCACCCTACAGAAGCTGAACTTGTCCACATTCATACTGTAGCTCAACAAAACGTCTGTATCTCTGGCTAGTTATTCAGTGCTTCTCTCACAGTCCACTGGGAGACTTAAGGGCACTTTTGAAATGATTGATATCTTCAACTATTTCTCAGAAGATTTCAAAAATGAATAGAACATAAAGATTTTTCTTTCATGTTTCCCTCTCCTGTGATGGAACGGGGCCTCATCCTGGGGTTGTTGTGTAGCTTAGCACCCTATGATTCCAGGATAGGCTCTGGACCCTTACCAAGATGAAGTGGTTGATAATAATGGATGGCTGGATGGATGGATGTTTCCCTGTCACCTACCACCGAGTCTTTCCAGGATCAGGTGGCAAAATTTAAAACAACCAGAAATGGGCCCGTCTTACAACAGATTCTCTATGTCTCCTTCATTTTGTCTCCATCCAAGTCTCCAGTGTTCCAGACAGTTCAATGCTACACCCTTGCTGTCTTGGGCGTGTAACAACATGTTCCAAGGTCTGTAAAGATATTTTTTTCCTGTTTACACCAATTATATATGTGCCTTTATTGTCAAAAAGAGTTGACTGGTGTCGTGATTTTTATATAAGGGGAGATCAGCTCCATAGTTTAATTTCATGTTCCACAGCACTTTGAAATTGATCATTTTGCATCTAAAATTCAGGTCAGATTAAAACCGGCTTGAAAAACGTTTATTTTTTCTGACATTTAGGAAGATTGCACCTAAACAGCGCAGTATCTGCGGAATACAAAAGAGAGCGTTTCAGGCTGAATGGAAACGTCACCTGGCCAATTAACATCATCCATCCGGGTAAGCAGTTAATGCCTGAAGGCGGAAGTGTTTTGAGTGAAAGGAAACACCCTGACATGAGCATTTCTGTTTGAAAAAAGCCTGATTTCCTCAAAAGCATAGAATGTGTATAATGCCCGATGTGCGCTTACAAATACAGCCATGCATTGCGGATATAATAACTGCACGCAGCAAAGAGTGGCACTCCATGCACACCTCAGACACACACACACACACACACACACACACACACACACACTGACAAGTCTGAGGGGCGCATGGTAGTATAGTATAGTACATTATCCTCAGGCTCCTTCAGATCAATACATTGTTAGTCAGCCTCTTTGTCACTCTCTTCTCCACCTCTTCCACTGGTCCCCCCAGCAAGCTCAGTAGTGGTAACCCATGTGTCTGCTTATTGCTATCGCTCCCTTTCTGTTGTTGCATCCTTTTGAAAACATATTGTTTAAATTCTCCCCGTCCCTTTTTGCCTTGCATGGCTGAGTCATTTTCACAAACCTCTCCCTTTCTGCTCTTTATCTTTCTGCATCTGTTATTGGTTCATTCTGCACTTTTATGAAGAGACATACTATGCAGACAAAGAGCGAGGTAGCGCAAGGGAAAGCAAGACAGGGAGTAGCATTTTAGCCCTATAATTGAGGTGGACTGGGAGATAAAAGGCTGGAGAGAGGATTGGCTGTGCACTGAAGGGAGAAAGAGAGAGGGAGGTGGAGGAGGGCGAGCCTGGGAGGAGGAGAGAGGTTGTGAAATGAATGTGCAATTGTGGTATATTGGCTCAGCCCTTCGCAGCCAGGCTGCGGGGTGCCAGACAGCGCTTTCCTGACTGGGGGCCCACTGTACGTGCTTCGCAACATGTGTGCGCTGTCTGCCGGTGCGTGGATCTACTGTGTAAACACATCAACTGACCATCGACGTTCTGAGAAGGAGTGCGTCGTGATCTCCCGCTGCACTAATCCACAAATATTTGTCTCTATATTTAAGGATCACTGTTAGACTGAGTTTTTGATCGACAGAGATAGTTGATATGTAAACGCATTTTAACTTGCAAAATACCAGGTTCTCCGTGTTATGTTCACGTGCCATAGAAGATGACTGATTGGTCTATAAAGTCGTGGCACGTTTTAACTCCCCGGTGACTTGGACATTTGGTGTACTTACACAATATTGAAGCAGTAGAATATTGATAAAGAATTAAAGGCCAAAGCTCACATCCTTCAGTCTAACTCCATTCTTGCCTTCATTTTCGCTCCCTCCCGAATGAACCCACAGGGAGAGGTTGAGGGAAGAAGGAGGAGGTAATTAAAATGGAGTGATGCTGTACACTGAGAGAAGGAAGATGAGAGGGAGGTAAAGGAGCACTTTAGGTGGAGGAGAAACAGACCGAGAGAATCACTGTGACAGCCGGACAGAGAAAAACAGCAGACGTATGACGACAAAGATGCCACAGTTAGAAAGCGTGATCACCTGTAACAGTTAGCTGCCAATATTAATGCTTGAAGCACAGTTTTTGTTGTTGTGTTGTATTTGCACTCAACCATTTTCTTTCAGTTTCTTTTTCAACCCCATTACGCCTTGGCAGGAATGTACTGTGGCTCTTTGTTGTGAAGTAACAGCAGTGTAGTAAAGTAGCACGTTTCAGGTTTTGGTTTGAGATTCAGCCTGAAATGGCAGCTAACAAGTAAATATAGCAATTTCTCTCAAGCAACCTTTCAACGGAGGTTGGAGGGGGAAAAGGGAGGACATCTGGCACCTTGTCACCTTCCGAGGAGATGGGAAGAGGGGACGCCAGTTGGCTACCAGTGCCAAGCCACGTTTCTCAGAAGATCAACGACAGAATTAGCCTTCTGTGTAAATCTCAGGAATATGCAAAATTCATCTTAATATGGCTAAATTAATTCAGACGTTTTCAACAGTAACTTTGCTCTTAGCGAAACATTTAATAATTTGTTCCGCATAAACTAAAATAGGTTGGAGAGAGAAGAAAGTGCTGGAACTGAGGCTTGTACAATTGCAGTTATGAAATCAGATTTAATTAAATGCCACACATTGGTACAATTGCCTTGCTTCACAAATCTCACCCCAATTTAAAATTCTATTACTGCAGCATGTGATGTCTCAACATCTCCAGCTCTCCCCTGAGTGGCTAGTTTTGGTTGGGAGGTTCTTCTGACGAAAAGGAGCAGAATATACAGCTTATAGTTTTTATAGGCAATAGAAGTCAGAAACACATGGTGGAAATTTATGGCAGTGAAGGAGTGTAGTGTGGGTTTCTTATATGGAGAGTGTACTTGTTAGCCTTGCAAACACAGAGCCTGGTGACAGAGTCGCTGTTGGCAAGGGGACAGTATAGAAGCCCAGTTGGGTGGCCTCAAGGAGGTTATTTACTGAGACTATTTACCCAGCCCCAGAAGAGCTCATTGTAGATAAAAGGATGAGCAGTAGGAAAGCACTGCAGTTTAGAGCATCAAAGGAATTAAGGTTGATTTCCTTAAAGATGGGCATGATTTTCTCCTGCCTATACATGCAGCGGGATAAAACCTGGTACATATAGACGTATTGATCAGAAAGTTGATGAATAGGAGGTCAACAGAAACTGCCTGGAAAATAGATGAGAGGATGGAGCATCATGGGACAGGTGGGCTGTTAGTGAAAGAACAGAAGATAGACTGTCAGAAAAGACTGAAGAAATTGAGAGATTGAGATGAGGATATAAGTTTAAAAAAAGAAGAGAATTGCCAGGATTAGCGGACTTGTTTAGGCTTTTTGTGAAAGGAGAGGCGAGGCTGGGTGGTGGTCAGGTTGGCAGGGTCTTTGAATTTCGACTGCCTTTTCCCAGCAGGGAGCTTGGTCGATCCAAGAACTAGGGCTGGAGGAAGACTAGTGTGATATCTTAGTAGGAAGAGGGCACAGGGGTCAAGGGATGTAGTTAATGAGAAGAGGAGATAAGAAGCGATGCAGCCGGCCGACAAATGAAAAGACAAGTGGGAGACCTTGGAAAAGAGGGTTGTGGGGAGGTGGGCAGCGTGTTGATCGCAGCAGAAGGTGACAGTTGTGGGGGGCTGAGAAAAGAAGGGGCAAAGAGGAGCCCACAGAGAGCAGCTGATGGAGTGATGTCTTGGGTCAAACCGATTTACTGCTGAAATGCACCTCATAAATTCCTGGTCTTTATTAAGCCCGTCAAACACTAGACCTTTGCAAACGGAACAGGCAGAATTGGCAGAAAGAACTGATGTTACATTCAGAGCAGAACACTTCAGACAAAAAAGGTCAACTTGTAGAGACAGTTATTCTGAAACAAACATCTTGCAAACAAGTCCGAATTCATTCCTCTGGAATACAAGTGGCTACAAGTGAGCTAAATATAATCTTATCCATTTCTTCACATTCTACGTGTTGGGATTCTTCTCACACGCTAGACACCCAGTCCTTAGACAGAAAATCATACCTGTTAAGGTTTAACACGAGTAGGCAGGCCGGCTGGGGATTTATCGGCTCTGCCTTTGTAGGGATCCATAGAGTGGGGATTAAATTGTGATTTAGAGATGATTCAATTAAGGGGAAGCGTCACGCGGAGGGCGAGAAATGTGTTGCAAAGGGATTAATGAGATCCGCTCTCGGGCTCTTTGGTTGTGCATTTGGAGACTGCGTTCAAGATCAAGGCACTATACTGTGGGGGGACCTCTGACAGAGTTCAGGAGATGGCAGCAAATTAATCAGCTTCCTTCATTCATTCATTCCTTCATTCATTCATTTTCATGAACTGCTTTTAGAAAACAATCAGAGCATTATTTCACAAACAAAACCCCAGTCTCAATCGCTACCCCGGTTCGTAAGATCAGACTGGTCAAGTGATGGCAAAATACGGTGAAGAATCAGCTTTGGAATTTTCCAGATCACGTGATGAAATGTCAAAAAGAAGTGACGCACAAATGGACAGATAGGAACCTGCAGCAGTGTCACAGTCTTGTATTACAGACGCATGTAGCTGTGTGATGACACTGGCACGAGAAGATCTTAAGACCGGACAGGGACACTGTTAGTTGTCCAAGGTCAGGGATGATTCTAAGCCTGCCTCACAACATTCCCGCCACAAACAACCACCAGGAAGGCAGACTTGCTGTATTCCTCCTGCTGCTCCGATTCTTTCTCTGCTTTCCTCCCTTTTCTTCCCGAGTGCCCTGCTGCTGGATGCCATAACACACGATCGAGATGGCTGAGGATGCGGGATTCCTCCCTCCTGTTTCCCCCTCTGTTTATTATTCAGTTGGCTTTGTGGGCATGACAGGCAATTAAATGCTGCCAAAGTACTTACATCACCTGCACAATAGCATCGTGCGGCTGCAGTGACACACGCAAACACTCTCATGTCTCACTTATTGTCTCCACCTCAGCAGTCTTGCTCAGTCTTTTGGGTGAGTCTGGAATAAACACTTTGCAGAGTTATGCATCCGAACGCATGGAACGTCATCTCTGACTTCTTTTGTTCTGACAGGTATTTTGTTAACACGCTGCTGGTACGCCTGCATTTTCAAACATGCGCACAGTTCTTTGAAAAGAAAAATCACATCTGCCGGAACATCACTCTCTTCACTAGATTAAAATACACATGCCGTGTCTGGACCGGAGCCAAAAGGCCCACAGCGTGTGAGCTCCTTCAGTTTTTTGCCTGTGAAATGAAGGACACACTAAGATTAATCCCTGTAAGTGGCAAGCAGAAGCCGTGGGGGATTGATGGTGGGCAGATTTTCCTCCCGGTTTTTGAGGTCTTTTGTATGATCCATGCCCTTCCTGAGCCACGGCAGGGATCAGCTTTGAGATCCACTGAACTTCCTCAAAGAACAGTTCCACCCCTAGCTTACAAGTTCATCAAGTTAAACTGTTTGGCCCAGGAATGCAACAGATGTGATGTTGTCACATCAAATTTTTCTCCCTTCCCACCATTTTAATCATTCTTTGCTCTACTTTCCTTTCCGTTTCAAGTCGATACAGTAAAAATGACATAGCTGTATAAATGGGTAAATCATTCTAAGCTTAACACAGCAAGTCATGCTGGAGAAAAGCATGGATGAAATTATTATTATTATTATTATTATTATTATTATTATTATTATTATAATAAAGAAGTGGATCTGCTCATTCAGTTGAGAATTGTGACTGGTTCAGACTGTTAATATGGTAGCATGTATGAAGTGGAAAATATATAGTTGCTGCCCTGCAAAAGAACTGAGTTTGTGTTGTATGGGCCATTATCTTGTTCCTTTTGTTTCATTTGATTTGTACCTGTTTCTGTTCTGCCTTAAATGGGCCAAGTCCTCACTTGGCTTGGATGAGATGTTCTAATAAAGTCATTTTTCTTATTGAAACCTCCTGTCCTCATGCTTTTGTTTTGGCTTTGCAGCCACATCTGCCCAAACCAGGCCATACTTAGTGCTGTGTAATAAGCCATTGTATGAAAAAAGGTCATTTATTTTCATGTTTTTTACTTTGTATGAGACCATTACATGAGGTTTGGGCCTACTATAGTGGTTTTAGATCTTGATGTTTTGCCAGCTATTAACAGGGAGATCGTGCCAGTAAGGGCCAGACTCCTGCTTTGTAAGGGCCGCTTGCGGTATTAGCTTGCATTGACAGAATAAGGGCCCTTGTGCTGAAAGAGTAATATTCTTTGTTTTATTGTTTGTTTTTTTTGCAGGCTGTATCTTCTTCCTGCACTGTATGTGTAAATCTATAAATAAAAGTAAACAAGTAAAAGTACAGGTTTTTGGCAGTTAATCGGGGCTATTCATTCTCCCTGTCACCCCTCAATGATACACTATGGCATAATGTAGGCAGCGGAAGAAATTATGCGAGTGGCTTCAGATAAAGTTTGCCACACACACGAATAGGACACTCAACTAACTGCAACAATGAGAAAACAGTGTTTACGCACACAGCTCATTTGCTCACCCGCCAGCCTGTCCCTCTCAGGTCCCCCACGTGCTGCTGCAGGTATTCTCCTCTCTGTCTCAGCTGGGGTGCATTCGGACACGGCAGGATCAGTCGTGTCAGCAACAAGCGAACGAACGCGAGACAAATCCCACCACCGTAGTGGTCGCACACCTCCTCCCTGACCACCCCCAGCAACCTGTTTCCTGGCTTTGCGTACCGGGTAGCATTGCACCACCGTGCTCATTTTGAGCAGTAAACTCTTCACCTCACCAGCCCATTACGGTTCACCAAATGGCAAACTTAACAATCATTTAAACATATCTCATTAAGAAAAAGCACAACATTAAATATTAAGACGTCAAAACCAAACTGAAAAAACATAAATCATTTCTTAACTAATTTCACCCTCCTTAACAGCTGTCTGGTACGCCTACTGCCTTCCCACACACACCCACCCACTTGCACACATATCCTGCGCCGCAAGGCGAGATATTTGCATTTTTCTATCATCCGCTGTCATTTGCTTATCCTACAAATCCAACATTATTTGTCATTAAAGACAACATTCTGGTATGAAAATGGAATTAAGCCCTCAGTTTCCGCTACAAGATGTACATTTCATATCTCAACGTTTCTTTCTGTGTCTTTTTTTTACTGTTCATGCCGTCCACCCCTATTTTAAACTCCGCATCTTTTCCCCATGTTCAGCTGCGTGAGGCCACTATTACTGTCCACAACTGCTACCATCTCTACTTCAGAGAGAATGTGAACACACCAAACACGCTTATAAAGAAAAGTAAATCGGCTTAAAACTGAACCCGGGGATCCTTAGAGCTACGTAGCACACGTGGGTGTGTGATGATAAATAAAACTTGATGTGTGCGACTGCGGCTTGCTGCGTTTCAAATTCCAAACTCTTGTTCTCTTTCTGCAGAAAAAAAAATGCTACTAACAATAGTGCAGTGTAGTATACCAAATTACACCGCACTCTTATCATTTGGTTTCTTAGCAAAAGAGAATTATTAACGCACAGCACATTATACAGAGATTATTTGTAATGGAATACAGGAGAGCCACACCTGTATGAACCTGCCTGCAACTTTTTGGTCATAAATCAAACGTCCACTTAAATCTCGTTTTAACACCTCCTTAAAATCAGGCAGATGCAGAGTAAATTTACTCTAACCTGTAGCACAAAAGATTCTCATTATATTCTAAAGGTCTAAGGTCATTACGGTTAAAGTAACTGGACTTATGCCGTAGCGTTACTAACATATAGTCGACACATAGTGTGTTCTAAATCTGTTGCGCTCCCCTATTTCAGAAGCACCCAGCAGCATTTCCATAGTGAGTTTCGCCACGTTAACTCGAATGTGGTCTGTTTGACATTCACTGCATGTATCTGGATGCTACAGGTAATTTAATAATTTAGTTTATTCTTGCATACTGCTAAATCCCATTACTTCTTGTGGGAGTCGGAGATAGCCGCTCACGATTCATTAGCAGTTTCTGCATCTTCGGTTGACAGCCTGTCCAAGGAGTGCCAACAGCCACGTCTTACAGAAGGTCACCGAGGTTCCTCGACGCCAGGCTGCTTATGTATAAAGACGCCTCAGGGGGAACAAGACCTGCATGCAGGTCTGTCACAAAGACTGGGACCGTTTAGTGTAAACTTATCGTATGTGTCGTTGGTTATTTGCACTTTTTTCCCCTCTGCTGTGTAAAAAGTGACTTGGTAATTGACACGGTCAAAGCAAGAGACCTTATTTCAGATGAGCCAACATTATCAGTGTTGGAAGTGCTGCTGTTTAATCTCCTAGGCAGCACACAGTAAAAAGAAAAGTTGTTGATTTGTGTCGCGGGAAACTAGAAAATTTTGCCTATTCAAGCGGCCTCATCCCACTGTACGACCACAAGAGAGTCCACAACGTAGTCAGCTGCTGCTTGCCGGTGCAAAAAATAAAGCACTGTTTGTGTGATTTGTGATTTTTTTCCCCCTCTAGCCAATGCAATAGCGGTACAGCTAGTCAGCTTTGTAGTGTTTCTCCCCAGCAGTAGTTTTCTGGCTGACAATACATGGTAAAAAAATGTTGATAATTTTAAGTAGACGTGAACTATAGCACTTGAATGACAGACTGAGAGAAGATAGAGCCTTCTGGTGGGCTTACTGATGTAACACAGCACTCTGACAGCGTGTCTGCTGTTAACAGATGGCTGAGTGGCAGGACGCCTAGCAAGGTAGAGGCCCATTCTCCATTTGAACATCAGCAGTGACAGTGGTTTTCCCGATGCGAATCCCATTTCCCCACATTTGCATTTTGGGAAGCTGCAGAAATCCTGCGGAGTTAAGTGGGCTCCAGTTATGAAGATGGTCTGGAACAGCACAGGCCGCTGTTGTTCAATAATATCTATTGAGCTAGATTTTGTCCATAAAGTTTAAATGCCGCCTGCGCTCAGCTGATTTCGGTCACTTGCGTCAGAAATTCGATCAGTTCAGAGAGATATGACAATAAAGGCGTTTGATCAGAAAAACTGGGAAAACACTCATACAGCTGCAGAGTCATTCAGGCAAAGTGTTCTTTGTCTGCAGTGGAAGGACAACAATAACCAATTCCTGCACCATCTCTTGAGCCCATGGATGATGAATGGATTTAATGGCATGGCAAAGTTAAGGCAACAACTTGTGAAAGTGGATGTTGCATGATTTTTTAACAATTTTATTGGTATTTTTCAAACACAGACAGGAAGAATCCAGTATAGTAAATTAGCATCTTAGAAGTTGGTGAGAAACTACCTGTGCTAAAGTGAAATAGACCTAACACTAGAGAGTTATAACACAAAAGAAGCTTCTTTCTAATCTGGAAAGACACAGATGATGGGGAAATGACGTCTCTGACACTGCTTTGGAAATAGCGTGCTATTGCCAGTGTTGGGCAAGGTCAGGCAACTAGGTCTGTGAGACATTTATAGATCATTTTATTCACAATATCTGCTTCACAAGACCAATATTTTCATTTTAGCAGGATTTTTTTGTGGGATTTTTTAGTTAATCTTTGCTGATGTTTAGGTTGTTTGGGTTCAGCGACCACTTAGGACAGGATCTAAAGCTGCCAGTAAGTCAGTTTGTGCCACACATACAAAGGGAACACGCAGGCCTGGTTGATGCTGTGGTGGGCGAGAGGAGAAAGTTACACATGAATATTGTGGTAGAAAATGAATTGAAGAGAGAGCAGAATTACTCATCAAACAGACAGGAGGAAGTGTTCAACAGAATAAGTTTATTTCTCTCTGCACAGAGGAAGAGTTAAGCGAGTCTCCCTGAACAAAGAAACTCATTACGCTATGTAGGTTACATGGTGGCCTGTGTAGCGCGGGATCAGCTCGTGTTTAGCTCTCTGTTGGATATACAACTTGCCTGTCTAATTTCTATTGGCTAAATGGTATTGACACCTAAAGCGTCCAACACTGTAAGTCAGGGGCAAACCAAGGACGTTCACACACGTCGCCTCTCTTCTTCGCATCCTTATTTCCGTCTGCGGTTAGTTGGTTGTGTCCTTGGGGTCAGGATATCTCGTGCTGGATTGCAGGTGTTCTGCAGACTGTTTTGCCGGCCTAACAACAACTTTTTCCTTTAGGCAAGGGCAATTTCTTCTTTCACAATGTCCCTCCATCGATCCATTACCATTAACCATTTTACCCTGATCAGGCTCATGGCAGTCTGGAGCCTACCTAAGAAATGTATGTAAGAAAAGGAAAACTTGTAAGAGAGAGTTTTATTCTCACTACAACTTATGAAATCCATCCTAAAGAGTGATAACCTCCCACTGTTTATTTTAAATTATACTTGTATATTTGCTTTTTTTTTTTTTTTTACCAGTAATTCAGCATGACAAGAAGACTTCCTTTTACTTGCTCTACAGCTCTGCAGCTTGTGTCTCTTGAGCATTGGATATCCTTATTTCTTCCATTTGGACTTCCATTAGTGCAGTCCTACAGTGGCTTGAACCTGTTAATACATGTCATTTACTTAGTTCCCCTTCCCCTGCACATTAAAACATCTAATGTTCAAATCCACGTGCCCTCCCTCTTTCCGTGGTTAGTCAAGAAGCATCATCTTTGATTTGCTCAATCCTGAGGTCTGTCCAGCCTCTTCTCTGCATCTTAAAGAATTTACAGCATACAGAGACCAAAGGGTGAGAATGTGTTTATCGACGGCCCAAAGAAAATCTTTGTGTGACACGCATCACACTAAAGGTGCAGTATATGTGTGTGTGGAGTAGCAGTGATCCGTGTAGGGCTCTAACGCACCTGTAAGATGCACACACTAGTTTTCTTACATCTTCTTTCTTAGTGCTGGAGTGGTTCTGTTACATTACACTCCACCTTTGCTCGTACTGTAGTTCACTGCACCAAAACACGGTGCACTGACCAAACCTGATGTGAAAAACTGCAATTTTGTATCAAATATAATACTTTCAACAGAAAAATTGTTGTATTTTTGCGCTAATCAAAGTGAGTAGCAAGACCCCAAATCTGCATAACATGACACTCACAGATCCTCCTGAAAGCCCACCTTCACTGTACCATTTAATATATGGTTTACCTACTGTCTGGCTTGAAAGCTGTTCTGAATACACTGTAAGGGCTGTGTCCTTCTCCAGTGGAGTTCTGCATGTGACCAAGAATTAACATTAGCAATATCTGGTGGATGTGAGAGTCTGTGTTCTCCCCACACCCCAAAATGGAGACACACACACACACACACACACACACACACACACGCGTGCGCACAGCACACACAGCACAAGCATGCAGAATGAGAAAGAAGGAAAGAGACAACATGAGAAAGGGAGTGAAAGGAGAAAATGTGGGAGGGGGAGGAGCAGATGAGGTGATGGCAAAAATTTAAAGGAGGGAGGGAGAGCTGTAGCCATAGCCCACCCCACCAGAGAGACAGAGAAAGAGAGAGAGAGAGAGAGAGAGAGAGAGAGCAATGGAGCAAGAGGGGGATACAGAAAGAAGGAGAAGAGGCTGGTGGTTGATGGTTTCTGTTGCATGCTGAAGTGAGACAGAGAAGAGTCATGATGTCATCCATGTGCGGTAGCTTGCTGCCCTTTTCAGACCCCTTGATCAGTGCCGCGCCAATGGAGCAAGTTTCCAGCATAGCCTGAACAGAAGGGGACTGCCTCATTACCATTCCGGTCAGCTTTTCAGTTTTCTTACCTTGTGACCATCTTTGCCTTGCTGGTATTTTAACAAGAGAGTAATCTGGGTTCCTTTTCTGAAGGTTGTTTTGTAAAGACTAATTGGACTATGGATTTTATCGCTGCTATTCTTTGGCACGTAAAGCCTCACCTGTTTTTTAATGCCATGTGGAAGTAGATAAATGAAAGAGCCTTAAGGAAACAAATACAACCTCATTAAGGAGAAGAGTAGGAAAGACACCTCTCCTGTCCTGTCTTTCATTGTGGATGGAGCCTCAAGGAGGATTGGTTTTCCCTTTTTAACACTGATTCTGGATCTCAGTCCGAACAAACTGGAGGAGGATGAAAGATGCTCGTGTATCTGGTTCCTGTTTGGCGTAGGACTTCCTTTGCACATGCAGCTCCTTTGCCTGGATTCCTCGCCTGTCATTCATTTTTGTGACTGACATTTCATTTCATTTGCATTGCTATCTGTCTAGACAGGTCTGCAGTGGCAGGGTAAGCCTTTGGACATACTGTCAGTTATATTTATGAAGGTATAGACAAGAGACAGAGGCACTTTGTGACACTGTCCGGGAAGCACACGTGTGCTCGTCTCACACACACATGCACATGAGCGGCCACACGGGCGCACGTTTCCAGTCCAGCATCGAGTGTTCGGTGATAAGCCTCCTGTACTGTGTGAGATTACAGCAAATCACTGCGTTCCTGCTGAGTTTAAAACTTACAGGAGGATGCGAATGAGGATTATCCTAATCCATCTCTCAAGCAGGAGGTGAACAAAACGGTTCTCTGGTGTCCAAACTGCAGAATTGTATGAAGGATTATGTTATACTCTCAGGTGCATCTGATAACGCAAAGGTAAAAGACGAAGTAGGACAGAATCACACAGATGATGGAGTATAATAGCCTGTACGTTTAATTTCAGAGACTTGCACACAGAAAGGGCTGGAGGTTATTATTAATAAGGCACTTAGCAGATCAAATGGCATTAATGGGTTTAGACCGGACTTTAGAGGAATGCATCTGTTGATAAGAGGAAGGAATTAAGTGCAGAGGAGTAAGACTAAATAAAGAGGATCAGACACGACAGATGCAAATACAAAAACATGCTGCTGACACGGATTAATGCCAAAACTAATGCAGACATCTAATTTGCATTGAACAGAGCACAATGGAAGATAAAAGAATGAGCAACTAAATAAGATTAAGAATTTCTTCCTTGTCCTAATAGATTTCCTTACTGGGTGCAAGCCAACGCTTTGATTTCTTCTAATAAGAAGAATGCTCTTTAGGGATCATCTTAATCTCATTTTCAATTGCGCATTGATTTTTTTTCATTGACAGGAAAATCAATAGGTTTCACATCGGCTTTAGATGCTTTAACACGAATTAAGAAAATGTACAAGTGACGGGCTTGTCCTGTGAAAGCATATCATGTGACAAATTTATATAAGCACAGGAACTATCAGCACACAGTTAAGCAGAGGTAAGTGTCAGGGGTCATTTACACAGTTTATGTAGAAATTGGAGACTTGCACTTTGGTCATTAAAAAGCAGAGTAAGAATTTAGAGACGCCTGTCCAACGCAGTCAAATTGGGACATGCCCTAGACGCGGCGCTTGTGCTTCTTCTCTGTTCAGGACGAACCCGCAAACCTCTCCTGTGTCTGCAGATGTGACTTAAGTACCTTTGTAACAGCAACCAGGGCATCCAGACAGGCCATGGACCCAAGTCCAGCAGGACACAGCATGTCAGACCACACCAGGTTCCATATCATACATATCTGCACAGGTAGAGGCCGCGGCACATGGCTCAGCTTTAAATTCTAGCAGATTCCCTTCTTTGCATGTACTATTTTGCCTTTTCCCAGCACCACTAATAATACCCTGAACATCTGAAAAGTGTCCCATAAATAGTGCATTTTAAACAGAAAAACAGATCCACTGCCTTTGATGGTAAGAAGATGTGAAGCAGAGCACAGGAGATGATGTTTTGACTTCCCCCTCTTGCCTGCCGAGGGAATAAAGAACAGAGGGAGGAACTTTCGAAGAATTTTCTTGGATTGCCGTTTTGTGGGAATTGTGCGAAAGCAGCGGGAATTCAGTCACGTGGATTTTCTGGGAGGAGTGCTGGGGATTATGCGAAGGCTACCAGAAAAAAGAAAGAGACAGAGGAACTTTCTGTGTAGATGAGCAAACCTACTGAGGACGTCACCTGTCATTCTCATCCATACAAACTCCCTAATGGTGCAGGGCTCTGACTTCTAGATAGAAATTCAGGTGGAATACCAAATAACAAGACACAGCCCGTGAATTTATGCATGTACTGGCCTCGCTGAGGGAGCTCGCAACTTGAAATAATAAAGCAGGTTAGCCAGAAATGAAGGTGGTTGGAAAACAGGATGAAATGTAGAAGCCTTTTATTATTTTCTGAAATCCTGGTGCAAAAATACACATTATTATAAAGACTACGTAGCACTCATGAACTGAGCCTTTGAACTGTTCACAGGGTGGTTTAGGAAAAGGGACTGGGAACAGAGGGTGTTTTCACCGCTGCTCTTTAACTGTTTAGTCTGACCTTGTTCCTTTGTCAGATGACCATCTTTACCCATTTTCTTGCCTTCCTTGCCTTTTGTTTTTAGTCTAGATCTGCCTGCGTGGCATTGCCTAAAACTTGATTCACCAAAATACCTCGTACACGTTTTCTGGGATTTTTACAAACACGCATTTTATAAAAGTATATTTACTCTTAAACTTCAAACTTGTGCAGAAAAGACACTTGATACCAAGTGAGGTTTCCTCCAATTGTTTCTACTTTGTTCACAAAGTCAATTTTTACAGCTTTTTTTCTTTTTTTCAAAATTAAAGCTAATTGTCTTCTCAAGTGTAACAGACAAGAGATTTTGCCACTGGAATACAAACAAAAGAGAAACTGGCAGCTTAAAATGCATGACCTGATGTTTTCTTCTTTTCTGGGAAGCACACAAGACCCCAACTGCTGGTTGGGGTTGTTCCTGGACTGAGTGACACTGTAGGAGGACTGAAGAGTGGGGCTTCCGCTTTTATAATAAGACCATCGTTGGATTGCCTTGTTAACCTGGGATTTTAAAGTGAGACACTATCATTCAGGATTAATTCGGAGACACCATGGGGTGCAACATGTGTGTGGTGCAGAGGCCTGAGGAGCAGTGCAGAGTCATGTTTCAGGTTTGTCACACTTCCTGTCCCTACCTTGTCCCTCTTTGTCTCCTCCCTGCCTCAGGTCTGGTTCTCTCCCCACTCTCTTTGCTTGCTAGTATAGCGTCTTTCCTTTTTCCTTTGTGCTGCCGATTCCTGAACGTCTTCATCAGTTTCTGTCGTGCCTCAGTGGTCTGTCTGCTGGCCTCAGCTAACCCGTCTCCCCCCCACCACCCCCTGTCCCCGACACAGCCTCCCCCCGCAGGAAGATTGACTGGCAGGTGATTTGCTCTGCGCTACAATCCTGCCTGTTGTCAGACGGTCCTGAGGTCTGTGGCACAGTAGCACTGGTCTGCCACTGGTGGGGGGGGGGGTACCTGTAAAACTAACAAGGTGAAGTGGAACATAACACTGGCAGTGCTGGCAGCCAGAGCACGACAACAGAGAGGAGCAGAAGAGTGTAGCATGACGGATGAATGTACAAGCATTATGCCCTAGACGCACACGCTGCACACGGGACCTTTGCTCATGATCCTCAGCTAGAAGATCCTTCTGGTAGAAGAATTCTGCAAAGTATTTATTAGTGTAACAGGCAGTATTGGCATAGGCACAAGAAACAGCTGAGGGTGAATTATTCACTATAATAGTTAACAAAATTAATATGTACAAGCAAGGGAGCACATATTAACCACAGTTATTAAAGAGTTGTAATCTCAAACATCCTTAACTTACCATGAAGGGAGAGCAAAATTACAAAAACTGTGCAATGCATGAAAAATGCTTAGAACGTAGCAGCAAATTTATTATTGTTGTGCTGAGAATGAGAAGGGATATGACTGATTATTTTTTATGAGCATGAGCAAGGGATTAATCCAAAGAACATGAAATAACATTATAAAAGGATTTATTTTTACATTCTTAGTATAATACATGCGCAAAAAATTGATTTGATAAAATGAGAAATCATTTGGATTTTTATGAAGAAGACAATCTGTATTTCACTCACATTGATGGCCACTTATTAATAGCTTTGGTTTACTGGAAATCCATGCACGGTACCTTCTGTGCACCAGTCCTACAAGCGCTATAACCAACACAAGCAGTTTTAACGCGAGGGGAAGGATTAGGGAGTAGGAGAGAAAAGGTGTGGTTGCCACGGTTACAGGTTCAGCAGCAGTCTGCCGGAGAGTGTACATGGTATATACTACGGTATGACACGGCGTCTCCGCTGAGGGCTTTGACAGACATTCTGCGTTGGAAAACTTTGTGTCTCTGCACACAGGCAGACATGCATTCAGTACACAGTTTACAAGGTTATCTGCATGTACGTTTCCATCTGAGTTAAATGAAGTGTCCTGTGTGGACAGGTGTGTGTGTGTGTGTGTGTGTGTGTGTGTGTGTGGTATTCTGACCGCTCCAAACAACTGCTCTTATTTGCACTGCTGTGGAAGCAAAAGGAGTGTAAACTGTGGTCCGGGAGAGAAGTATAACATGGACAGAGTGACAGAGGACCGAGGTGACACGCGTAAAGATGGAAGGAAGGATGTGGGGTTTGGGGGGGTTTATCGGCGGTTTGCCCTTGGACGACAGGAGTAATTGATTTCAGCGGTTCAGAAAGCAGGGATAAATAGGCAGGTCTGAGTGGCTTCATAAGAGCTGTCAGGAGGCAGAGGGCTGTAAATATGTATGGCCCCCTCTACTCAAGATATGGTGAATTTAAATTTAGTCTGGAATTGAAATTTTGTTGTGCGTGACTCAGTGTATTGTTCAATCCCTAATTTATTCATAAGAGCAACCTGCAATGTAAGAAAACGACTTAGATCATTCAGATCCAGGTGTGTAGCTGTGGACCGAAATGCACATGGAGGTTAACTTGATCCTCTCTGGTGTTAGTGTCTACAAAAGGACTGCCATGTTAAGGAGAGCTTAAAGCATCCCATTGCAGCCTCTGCTTAAAGATAACATTGTTCAGTCGTATGAAACCGGACAGGAGGTGCTTAGGATAAACTGGCCTGTCACTGGCATGTCCTTCAGGAAGGCCACTGGGGTTTACCCGTCTGCAATCAACCATCTGCTTGCCTCCTCTCCAATATGTCTGCACACACAGCTGTCACCCAGAGTTCACACACCACGTACACATGCATCGATGAGATCCCGTTGACCGTGTGGGCCCACTGCAGAGAAATCACTTCTCCTGTCAATGACACCATGCCCCACGGGGATATAAACAAGCCAACTCAAAGTGTTGTGGACCTGACTAGGACCACTGAAAATTCAGGTTCATCCACAAAGGTCCACTGGGATTAGAATCTCACAATTCCTGCACGGCCGGGTCGATTGCTGTAGCGCTGCAGAAGGATTAGCATAAGAAACAGGGAACAGGTTCTACATGCTACCTTCCAGATATGGAGACACTCATGAGTTTTTGTTGACTTTCATCTGAAACTTATACAAATGGAATACTCATTGTGACACATGAATATGCTGGTGGGTACCTTGTATGCTGGGATGAGTGAAAATGATTTTCTAAGGGAAAAAAGTTCAGCTAAACTGCGACACAAGACTGCCACGTAAAAAGTAAAATTGCGGAAAACAGTGGCGTCCAAGTCACAGAGAAGCTGTGTGCACATCACTGTGTGCTCCACTCATACTGTCACTCTGCCCTGAATCCCTCTCCTTCAGCTTCCCTGCACTCATTTTCCTTCTGAAGGGGAACCTGTGCACCTTTCACTCTCTCACACATGCTTCATATGCCCTCCTTATCCAACAGATGAAAAGACAGTGATACAGTAAGCATGAGACAAATGCTGAGCATGAACCTGGTGGAGATTAACATGTAGACTGGGAGATAAATGCTAACAGACAATGGAGGATGCTGGTCTTAACACTCCCACAACTAATGTAGATATGCCTGTTGGTACAAAGCCTGAAATGGTGTTTTTCATCATAAGGAATCTCTGCTGACATGACAAGGGTGCATAGCAGCGCCAAGAGAGGTAAGTAAAGACTGCATTTCTGTGGAATGTCCCATTAATATTTCCACACACAGTATTTCCAGTGGCAGCCCTCAGGCATCCAGCCCAGGCGAGGTGCAGTGCATGTGCTACAGTGCAGTTCTTTCTCCTCCTCCTGTCTCCCATACTGCCGCTCCGCCTGCATCCCACCCTTCTTTCTCTCTCCTCATGCCGTGAAACGTGTCTCAATGGGATACTGTTGTCATGGCAACTAAAGTCATTAAGCACGACTAATGTGATTTTTCACACTGACATACAGACAGACCCACAAAGACAGTTTGTATATATAGGTTTATGGACACACACATGCACAGTTTAACACATGCACATTTACAGAGATATTGACACGCTAATAAATGCATCAGCTCAAATTCACAGACTGACTTGAAAGATCATTAATGCCAACACACATTTGAATAATTCTCTCCAAATTCTTTCCAAACGTGTAACTTTTCTTCATATTTGTCACAATTTAACTTTGTTCAGTATTGAATATTAAATATTTAAATGTCTATTGTTTTCCTTTTCAGCATTTTTGTTTCTCTTTTTCCTGACCATTTTGACTGAAAATAAAATCTTTTTTTCATAGCATCTTAACCCCCTTCCAGTCCTTTTCATGAAATATTAGACAATAATGTTCAAGGGGCGAATTATAAAATGGAGAATTTCCATTTGTAACAGCACACAGTAAAGTAGTGACTTACAGTGAAGCGGTCAGAAGAAAACATTAAAACACGTGTTAAGGTCTTCACCATCATGTTTAGGGACCACAGAAAATCCACAAGGACGCTGATATTTTTGTGTTTGGACATTGAGAGCAGAATCCCTCATTCAAGTGAAGGTCAGCCGCAGGGAGTGGGTCTGCTTGCCTCCTTGTCACTGCCCATGCATTTGAATGAGTGCGTTTGCTTGTGTGTGTGTGTGTGTGTGTGTGTGTGTGTGTGTGTGTGTGTCTCTGCCTGCCTGCTGATTTAGACTCATTTTGAAATGAATTCCTGGGTTCTGGTGGTGTAATTGATGGTGGTTACACGCCAGCCAGCAGGTCTGGCACAGTAAGAAGAGTAGGATGGAGCTGGTTCACCCGGACAGACTGGGTGCCTATGAGTTTTGTATGGAACAATGATAAAGAGTGATTCTGTAACCACATGAACGGAGGAGCCGTAAGAGGCAGAGTGGGAGACCTAGAAGATGAGGAGCTGCTAAAAGACCTGGAAGGAATATATTGAGACAAGTGCAAGTGCTGGTGTTGAACACATATATTATACAGACACATTTTTACTAATCAGTAAGACTTAAGGTTCCCCTGAAACAGAGAATTAAATATGATTTATACAAAGATAAAAAATGGGTTTTCCAAGGTAAAAACATTTATAATACTAAATTGACATGTCTTGGGGAAAATGATTGATGGACTGTATCCACAAGGTGGAATTCCATAATGTTCACAGGGACCTGGGGAACACCTCTGAGGAAGGTATTTCTGGCTAACCAGTTTCAGTATAACTATATAAAGAGCATTACCTGGTGGCAATATGATGGAAGTGTTTTACACCTGAAGGACCTCAAGAACTGGAAAGTGACGCTTTGGTACTTGAGGCAATTATTGGTCTAAACCACCACAATGACTGTAGTTTATGTTATGGGTTTTTTTGGACTAAAAATGATCTCTGCTAATGCCTGACTCTGATTTACTTAGAATCAAAGAAACCAACGGGGTTTTCACAATTAGACTGCGGCCTCTCGGCTATTTACTCATCGTTCATATCTGAGCTTGGTTAATATATTTGCTGGGTTTAACAAAGTGGTAAATCACAATTATTTGATGGGTAATAAAAATATTTCCTGTACTACAGCTCCCCAGTTGACTCTTTGAGTCCATGGGACTCATCTAATGCAGACCATTAGGATTAAATTAAATTGTTTTCGAGGGACATTACACTTTTCTAGGGCCAAGAATTTTTGCATGCTGTTCTTGAAAAAGAGCTCTTTTCAATGTAAAGTTACATTAGAATCTTGCAGTTCCTGAGCTCCAAAAATGTTCTAAGAGCTAGAATGTAGTAATGGTGATGAGTGGGGAGTGTTTCAAGAAAAGAAAAGAAAACGTGAAAGAAAAGAGCAAAAGGATGGAGTGACTGAGGTGGACTGAGATTTATTTATATTAACGTGAGATCAGCATCCAGACTCACCCAAGCAAGAAACAACCAATTGAGAAAATAAGCATTTTTATAACTTTTAATTGCATTCTTTAGGAAATACAAACAATGATATTATTATAATAAATGATCAGAATTACAGTGAAAAAACAAGGCGCGCTGTTAAGTGTAATGAGTGGTGTTTTGCAGATAGATGTAGGCAAGGTGAACACAGGGAGCAATAATAAAAAATACAGAGAAGACATGCAGCCGGTGTTGGCACAGGGCAGGGGAACCGCGTGGAACTACGTGACGTAACTACAAACTGAAGTCAGGCTGCACTTGTTCTTACACCTCTTCATTTTTTATTTAAGAGCCTGTGTTCTAGCGTGCGGCTTTTGTCTAGCCACAGAAAAGCGACGCAGACAAATAATTACTGACAGAATGGAAATAAGTCCACCTGTAATTGCAGGCCTTTCAGATCTTTGAGAAAACCCGAGCTTCACGACGTCTGTTGAACAAATTAATATATATATTATATTAACACAACGAAATGTGACAGTGGCAGAAAACACAGACTCTTCATCATTGTCTTCATCATCACCCAGATCTCTCCCCTCCCTCTTTATTTTGCTCTTCTTTATTTGGTATTTTTGTCAGTTTACCATTCAATCTGGGATCATTAACATTCGCACACCTCTTTCTGTGCCTCTGCTCCTTTCAGGCTCTTTGAACCTCCCCTCTTTTATCTCTCCCCAATTTGCTCCCCACCCCTCCGTCTCCCCTGCTGTGTCACTCTGCAAATTACACCTCTGACAGAATAGTAAAGCGGCACGTGTCAGATGATGTCAGGTTACACCGAGGTGTGCGCTGCATCCTAAACACGCTGCAGGTACGTGCAGTCCCTGCACACCTGTGGAGGCTCTTTATTCTTATTTTTCCATTGGCCACAATAAACTGTATCGTCTGTAAATATATCTCCAAGGGCCACTCTAAGGTGAAACCCAGTGGAAAGAAAAATCGCATATATTAGAACACTGAGCGGCACATTAATGAGGGAGCTAATACTTATGGGCCCTCGGTTTTCTGTTACTGTTTTTGTCTATTTTGCTTTACAACTGTGGACTTAAAAAAATTATAAATGAGTGCTGCTTATGGCTAATCTGAACTTTTTGTTTCAGACAACAAACATGAAACTAAATAATAGCAGATTGCTTTTTAGCTAACATGATTTATTTAGTAGGTTAGCATGAATCATTTATTATTGATTAATAAATAATAAATGCAACCATTAAGATGAACACACCACCACAAGGCTGTTCTCGAACAAGTCTGTGTGACACAGAAAGGAAAATGAGTAAATGCATGAATAAATAAAAAACAGCAAATTATAATGTGAAGCGACTACGGCAACATCCATGTATGGCTACATGGAGGAGAGCAAACCTCATCTCACAGCCTGGTCATACCTGCTACGAGGAACACAAGCCTTTCCACACAGCGCAGGCTTATTTATACCTCGAAGACGTGGAAATGTGTCTCTGGAGGCCACGGTGAGGCAGGGCTAGGTTTGGGCCATGGGATAGAACATATAATTGTCTACTGTTATTGAGGTCCACAAGGTTAAAGGCCTGGATTTCTCTCTCTCAGGGGAGGGGGCATGCAGTGGTCTGCAACTGTAATACTTTCCAAGGGATGCAAGCAAAAGCTGCTAAAAACAATGTCGGTCACGTTAGCCCCGATATTGACCTGTGTGGCTTTATTTAGGGACTCTGTCCTTGGTGACACTGGTGGAGCACTGGGAGGAGAGAGATCCCAGTTTGGATATGCCAAATTAGAGAGGAGACTGAATGTGCATGCAGGGCTCTGTACCACGAGAAGCTTAAAGTCACCTGTCTCCAGAACTGGGGGGCTGCAGCCCAACAGGTTTCCCACTTCCCATTACATGAGTAAGAACAGATAATAAGAGTTAAGCAGGTTCAGTGAAGGCAATTTGCTGCAAGCAAGCATTATGTTCAGTGACCATGTGGAATGAAATCCTTCTGGACTGTGGCCTTCAAACACCTGAATTAAATATCCCTGCTGTAAAAGGTTTGATATTTAGGATAAGCCATATTGCTCAACTCTATTCCAGTGACATCCTGAGGAACCGAGGAATTAATTTTCCTCGTCTTAAAAAGTGATAAGAGGGAGGGATGGGAAAGCCCTGGCCAGTCGTAGAAAATCTCGCTCTCACTTTGTCTAAGGGGACATTTCTGAAACCACTAAAAATTGCAAGCGGGTACATTTAAAAAGCAGAGTTTGCAGCTTCTGAAGACAGTCAGGGGTAAAGCAGAGGTTGACTACTGTCGTCACCGGACAGGACAGAGAGAGCGCAGAAGACATTTCTGCTTCGGCAGAGACATTTTGTTGGGCAAAGGCAGCGCTCACGATAAATTCACAGACGGTGTGTATTTTGGGAGGTCTGCCATCCTGGGCGCCCGGATTAGTTCAGCACTGTGAGCCCACCCGAGCTGCACCTTTGTCTGCTGTCAGACAGATTAAGCTCACTAATTCCTCACAATCACTCCAGGCAGCAGAGCCTCTTCTTGTGTGAAGGCAGACAGGAGGCAGCCTTCAGGCTTCAGAGACGCCAGGATTTACAGGGAGAGAAAGTCATGATAAAAGAGCAGCGAGAGATTTTGAGGATACAACAATGCATAAGCATGTATATTCCTGCAAATAAACAGATGGGTGGGGGGTGAACGGACACTACACGTCTTAAAATCCTAAATGACTGCACTGCAAGTAGAAAGGCAGATAGACAGCATTACAACTATGTACAAACTCACTGACGCTGGGGCCTCATTGCCACACAGAGCCTGTCGAGAGCGCCGACAATGTGCAAAAACCCTTCGGAAGGCAAAGGAACTGTCGCAAACTTGCAGGAAGGTCCTGACACTTTGTGCAAACAGGTTTGTGTGAATGCTAAATATCGGCAGCATATGGCGTTTTGTTCTCCCTCGAGTGTTTTATTATTTATGCGTTCCTCCTTAATGGGGAATACAGTTCGCCATTAATTTCCTCACGCTGTCAAAAAATGTGCAGCGGGACAAATTAACATAACATTGTTCTTTAAAGTACTGCGGTTGCCCCAGCCCAGAGCTGCTCTTCGTGTTGCACCAGTTTGCAGTCTTTGTCTTTGCCACTGAGCGCCTCACAGAGGAGTCTGGTTTTGTACACAAAGTGCCGTAATGATGCTACACGACAGTGGCTTTTAAGCATTATGTGTGCAGAGATGCTTGTGCTTAGCCTTTCCTGTGACAGTCCGGCTTATTGCTGTATATGTAGTCATGTCTCATTTAGCCCAGTGTTTAGCCAGGCGCTGTGCGGCGCGTGTCTCTTTCAGGTCTATATCTATCTGCTCCTCACTGCCTACATTGATACCGCACGGTGTTTTAATAATCTTTCTCCCCAACAAAAGACTGTCCCTGCTTGCACAGGCTCTGTAACCAGTGACTGTTATCTCCTGTGTGCTTATCATACACTTCCCCTCGCCTGCCTCCCCAGCCACTGCTCCACGCTTCTTCTTCTTGTTCCTGCTAGTCATCCGCTCCTATTCTTCTGACAGCAATACAAATTTAGGGCGATATATTTAGCTACCGCTGTGCTCCTCCAGGTCAACGGGAAGGACGTCCCCCGTCTGAACCAGGAGCAGACGCTGGAAGGCCTCCGGGCATCCCGCGGGCCCCTGATGTTGCACAAGAGCCCCCGAAGGAAGAATGCGGCAGCAGTGGGTGCACCAGCAGTGGCTGTTACGTGTCCTACAGACTGCGTGGACAGTGGTACTCAGACGGACCTCAGCTTCCAGCACGTCCTCCCCTTCAGCAGGATGAACCCCCCCTGGGCAGGGTCACCCCACTCATCGCTGCCATTGCCACCCATCCTGGAGCCATATGAGCTGAATGAGCTGTGAGTATCAGATTAGCTGCCTATCTGGCCCGTGTGACAGTATTACAGCATAAGGGCTCCTGGGAGCTCAAGTCCTGGGCAATAGCTAGCTGTTGTAGCAAGGCATTTCAGCAGCAGAATTCTTCAGAAAGGTATTGTAGCAACAAGGTGCTGCTGCAAAGTTAGTCCTGTAAAAATATTTTGCTGTACAGAAAGGTAAACAAGGGAAAGAAGTAAAAATGTTCTGTCTCCTTTTAACAGTCCACCACTGGAACATGAATACTACGACGCCAATGACTATTTTGACGTCTCTCAACATGAGGTGGATAGACAAGAGGAGCTAGAATATGAGGTTTGGTATTAAAATTGAAAACTTGCACACAGAAACAGCCTCTTCCTTGTCAGACTGTCATTCCTTCCATTTCCAAAACAAAGTATTTCATCTCTCACAGACAAACTCAACAACTGACTCAGTTCCGTCCATTACACCTGTAACATATTTGCAACGTGTTTTTCCAGATTAGTACAAACTAGAGAAAAAAAACTGGAAAGGACACTCACTGTGGACAAGAACACTGTCCAACCTTCATCCTGATTCTATTTCTCCACTAGGAAGTGGAGCTGTACAAGTCCCGGCAGCAGGACAAGCTGGGCCTGACCGTGTGCTACCGCACTGATGATGAGGAGGACCTGGGCATATATGTGGGCGAGGTCAGAGGAAGGCTGGGTAGAGAAAGGGGTGAGTTGTGGCACCGTGAGACCTTGTGAACTTTAATTACCACCTGTCTTTCTCCAGGTCAATCCCAACAGCATAGCAGCTAAAGACGGGCGCATCCGAGAAGGTGACAGGATATTACAGGTACCAAAGCTGACAGTCAGTACCGCAAACTCCTATTTTAATAGGCATTGAAACTCCTCCGTTGTGCTGCGGACAACAAGTACATGCTGAAAAGCTTCACGTTGCTCCTTTACCAGATCAATGGTGTGGATGTACAAAACAGGGAGGAGGCGGTGGCTATCCTCACCCGAGAAGACAGCACAAACATCTCCCTGCTGCTGGCCCGGCCCGAGATAGAGGTGAGGAGACACCCAAGGGCACACAGTTTGTTCCCCACAGACTGAGTGCACTACAATAAATGGAAAGTATCCAGGTCAGCGCTGATGTCAGCACAGTGTCGCCCCTTCAGCGACACCTCTGTTGTCATTTGCCTCACCTGTCAATCACATCACAGATGGTTTACAAACTGATCTTGTACAACCAAAGGGACGCTGTGGCACTGTAGGACAGCCAGCTCAGCAAACAGCACAGACAACTGGCATGCTGCAGTATCAGCAGTGGGGATGTAGTAATCTGTGGGCTGTTCAGCGCTATTGTCTCCCAGTGTAAAACAAACGCCATCATTAAAAAGGTAAAGTACAATAAAGAACAATAACAAATTACTGCTACATCTTCAGGAGCACAGCATCAGCACAACCGCTGCTTCTCTCAGAACAATAAATGAATACAACTATATTCAACATGAAATTTCATGTTTGAAATGAAGAAATCCCTCATTGTTCTCTATAGCTGATGATGATGATGATAATAACAATTTCTATCTCTCATTCTTCAGTGAAGTGACCAATATAGGTTAGTTAGGTGAGATATGTTCCTCCACAGATGAAAAAGAGATGAGTGAACACAAGAGTTATAGGGAAGCAGACAGGTTTGTTGAGGAATGGGGGGGAGGGGTTATGGGGGAGACACTGCCAGGGAGGGGAGAGGAGGAGGAGGAGAAGGAGGAGGAGGAGGAGGGCATTTGTTCAGTCTTGAGGCATGCAGATCCTTTGTTCCCTCAAGGTCACTTTTCTTGGGAGACCCACATGTATTCACTTGAATTCCCACTGCTGCTCCCACTTGCTCTCCAGAAGTGTCCGACATTGTAACACACGTGTTCCACTGGAACCACCAGGGCAGGTCCACATGACATCAACAGCAACATCCACACTGCCAGACCAGCAGACACCCTCAAACACACAGTACACAACCCCACCAGTGCTGTATAACCATACACACGATTAATGCGGCGATTAAAAACAGAGAATGAATATTATACTGCATAGTGCACATTAAGCCTGTTCAATAATGATTAAGAATAGACTCACAGAAGAGAAAATTCTGTAATTTCACACCAAAGTGTTGACCTGATTATGACAACACAGTCCAAGGGTAAGTGTAGTGTAGACTTCACTACGAAAACACAAGTGTCCGTGCCCCACCCCCATCCTAACCTATCTTCGCCCTATTCTTAGAAGCTCTGCTCATTTCCCAGGAGGCAAAGGAGGCCAGCAATTTAGGGAAGGCAGAGAATAAACGGCACGAGGACACAAGAAGAAGAAAAAAAACAGAGAAAGGATAAAATGGGGGGACTGAGAGAAAGCAGGTTGAGAAAGAATAAGTGAGTGCAGATTAAAGGCTTGCAGCCCTGTCAAGGGGAACACAAGCAGGCTATTATATGTGAACCTGAGAGCAATTCCAATTAAAACCAAATCAGTCAGACTCCCGATAAACACCAACTGAGCTCTGCCGGTTTCCATCGCTCCTCTAATGTGTTAGAGAGCAGGCACGCTGCTAAAAATGTTGGGGGTGTTATCACAGCGTTCATACGGAAATATGGTCTCTTTTGAAGGATTCAAAGGTCGGAGGATTACAGCTGTTCTAAAGATAACAACCGTTTGTGCTGTTGATGGTTTCGGGCTTTTTTGCAACAATGATATTCATAAGAGAATTGAATATGTTGAATATTCATTTGCTTGTTTCTTTCAAATGCTGTGGAATTATTAAATAAGGGAGTCCTAAAGAAAGAAGACACTTCCGTTGTCTCTTGTCAGCGTAACTCGGGGTCACAAGGTTAGTGAACGGAGGAGCCAGGCTGAGATGGTCAGATGTTTGAAACTGGCAACAGTAACCAGGACTGTCGATCTAGTAACATGGTGGTCTACATCTGAGTATTTAGAAGTTGTTTCTACTGAGGTCCTTGAGCATGGCATACACTTTTACACAGGTGGCTCTGTGAACCTCCTGTTGATGAAAATATGCCCTTCAGTTTGCCGCTGGTGCAGACATGGATCGCATTGCCATCTAGTGTGTGCAGGAGAGAAATGTGAGAAAGTGACATAGAAGCACAAAAACCAGGATTTGGAGTTCCTTAAAATAATCATCTTTATTGTGACCCTTATCTGCTGTTCACAGAAAAAAATCACAAAAATACATGTCCTTCTTTTAGATTTTCTCTCCATGAATAGTCTATATCAACCCCAACAGACAAACAAAAGAAACAATTAACAAATTGCAAATTGACCACTAAGCAGTAAAAACAAAAGTCATAATTTTGGTTCATTCATTTTATTCGTGATTTTTCTCCCACAAATACGGTATACCTGTCCTATAATCTCAACAGCTCTGTGGAAAAATATCACTCACCCTTCCTGTCATCTGCCTGCAGAAGGATAACCAGCTGGACCCAGATGAGCTGGAACTGGAGCTGCAGGTTGGAATACGAGCTCAGGCCCTGGACAGCTCCGGCCACCTCCCCAGCCCCTACAGGCTGATGAAGGGCAGTCCACCAGTGGGTGGAGGGTGGGGGTGTTCAGGGACCGAAAGGCGTGGTTGGCCCTCCCAGAGGGACTCCCCTGCTTTACGGCACACTGTCCTAAGCAACAGCCAGGAGCTAGACAGCGGCGTTGGCCGCACGGACGAGAGCACCCGCAACGAGGAGTCCTCAGAGCATGATCTCCTGGGGGATGACCAGACCAGTGCCTCAAATACCCCTGGGAGCATGCGCAAGTTCCGGGCTGGCCGAGGAGATACCCCGCCCTTGCTGCGCTCCCGGGAGTTCCACTTCAGCACTGACTCCCTGACAGGTCTGGACGGCGGAGTGGCTGGAGGTGGTTATGCCCCAGACCTGCTGCCCATGATGATGATGCCCGGGCTGACGGAGGAGGAGTGCGAGCGCTACCGTGAGCTTCTGGAGATCAAGTGCTTCTACGAGAAGAATGGGAATGCAATATTAGCACTGGGTCTAGGGAGGGAGAGGGGCCATGCAGCCGGGAGGACACCCGTGGACGTCAACCGCAACGAGGACATGATGCAGCATGAGCTGGTGCTCCTGGAAGAAGAGCTGCGGCACCTCGAATTCAAATGCCGCAACATCTTGCGCGCTCAGAAGATGCAGCAGCTGAGGGAGCGCTGCATGCGGGCATGGCCGCTGGAAGAGGAGGAGGTGGGTGCAGTCGCCCTGGGGAACTCTGGGACGCTGGTGAATGATGACCTCTTGCACCACGAGCTTTCAGACATCACTGAACTCCCTGAACGGGAGAAATCTGATAAAGAGAGCACAAGCGCGTATAACACAGGAGGAGAGAGCTGCCGGAGCACTCCACTAGCTGGTGAGCAGTTCCTACCAGCCACCCCCCCACACCGAAAGCTCGGTAAAAAGAAGGAGACAGGGGGCAGGGCCCAAGCTAACCTCAACCACAGCTATACATCCAACAAGGAACAGATGGAGGGAAAGGGATCAAGTCCTATAACCAAGCTTCGTGCGCTGTCCCAGGATGGTGGAACCAGGAGAGGATGTGAAGGAGGCACAAGGAGGAGCTCCAAGCCTAGTGGCACTTTGGAACGAGGAGGTGGACGCAGCACAGAAACAAGCCCCTACTTCTCCCGGCGCCAGCGTGGGGCCAGACTGCCACAGCACTATCAGAGTTGTGAGCAGCTACAGGTTCCCTCTGCCCCTGAGACCCAAGAGCTCAAAAACTATGGTGCAGAAGGTCATGCTGGGAATGAAGCTGGGGGTGGGGAAGAGCATGGTGGGCCAGCCAGCATTTGCAAGGACTCCCTCAACTCTTCGGGCATCCCAGTTCCAGATTTTCCTAGTGCGCCCACTGGTCTGTCGCTGCCCCCAGCTTCTCCAAGGATGGAATGGAAGGTGAAGGTACGCAGCGATGGCTCACGCTATGTGGCTAAACGGCCCGTGAGGGACCGTCTGCTGAAGGCACGAGCCATGAAGATTAGAGAGGAGCGGAGTGGCATGACAACAGATGATGATGCTGTTAGCGAGATGAAGATGGGCCGCTACTGGAGTAAAGAGGAGCGCAAGCAGCAACTGATGCGAGCACGGGAATACCGCCGTCGTCGCGAGTTCATGATGCAGAGCCGCCTAGACTACCTGCGTGACAGAGAGCAACAGTCCGGCAGCGCACCTGCTGAATGCAGAGGGACCCAACAGGGGGCACCACAGGAGGCCACAATCCTGGAGCTCAGCCAGAGGAAGAGCATGAGAAAAAGGAACAGGAAGATCCTGGACAACTGGATTACCATCCAGGAACTTCTGGCCCATGGTACCCGCTCTCCTGATGGGAAGAAGGTCTACAACCCCTTGCTATCAGTCACTACCGTCTGAGGAGGAGGAGGCTGTTTAACAGTTGCTGCTGGCACAGAGTATTTTGGAAGTATTGCAGTTCTCACCAGCAGATTACATTCACTACTGCCTAAGAGAGCGGGAGGAAGGCAATAGAAAGCAAGAAAGTCAGTCTATTGTGTGCTGTGAAACGTCACTGTTGTCTGGGGAAGAGCATCTTGTGGGACAGGGACTCGAGACAGCTGACAAACATGCCAAGGTTTCAAGATACAGAATATGGCATGACGGTGGTGAGAATGAAATCTAACACAGAAAAATGTTCATAAATACTGTTTGAAGAGGTTTTTAATATTGGAAAATGTCACCCCCTCGAAAGACCTCACCAGCCCAAACCCTCAAAAGGTTTACAAGTATCTGAAAGAGTTGCATTTTCAGGCTTTCTAATACTGGACTGACATATGGTTTTGTCAAGTCGTATGATACAAGGTTGGTGGTCTGTAGCCTCAGCACACGGGGAAAAGCTGTGCATAGAGATAAGGATAATATACTGTGGTAGACACACTGCAATGGGGCTGTTTTAACAATAAGGTATCTTCTAAAAAAGGATCATTTGTACACAGGCTAACAGAAGAACACAACAGCACTTGCCTGGCACTGATGTATTTATAACCCACATTTTTTGACAAACAAAAATGGGAACAACCTTGAATGTCTTTGGTGTTCCCTAGGGAGGTATATCTCAGCAGTCCAAAGGACTGGACTTGTCAGTAAGTCCGTTCACAGTGGAAACCTGTATCAAAATGAAATTCAAATCTAAAAAGACATTTGTAAAACCAGTGAAGCACAGTTTTCTCTTAGCTGCCAGCACATGGTCACATGAAACACAACGTATGTCTTGAGAAAATACACGGGTTTGATAAGGTGCAGAGGCTCAATACTCCACTATATCAGTTTATACTGAGAAAAGTTGTAGGCAAAAAGGGAAAAATACAATTGTTCTTTGTATGTATGAAAACCAAGCCAGAGACCCATTGAAGAAATGTTATTTCACACCATCACTGAGGTGTAAGCACATGAAATAGGCATCATTTAAGACTATGCCCAGAAAATATAAAATGAGCACAAACAAAAGGTGTCATTTCATATTCAACTAAAATATAGTGAAAAACTGACAATTATGAAATTACATTATAAGTGACTCGAGTTTCTTGTTATCTCTCACATCTTGCTCAAGACAAAAATGTTACTAATCGGTTAGGCCAGTACTAAATAAAGTGGGTTGTTTTAGTTATTGTAAATTATTTGCATGGCACAATTACATTTGTATAACAAACTTTTAAAAACACATTCAAAAAAATTTTGCAGCTGCTGTGATTTGTGTGGCTGCTTTGTGTTAGAATGTAGCTTCTCTTCTGAGTATTTCACATTGCCTATTTTTTTAATAGGAACTTTTCCATTATTCTGTAAAGTGCATTTGTATGTTCAGTGCATTGTAGATGGGATTTGTGTTCTGACTCAATGAAATGTTTTAAAATTAAACTTTTATAAACATAATACTGCAATAGTTTGTCCTTCCAGCTGTTCCCAGTTAACTTTACCGTCCGAATTTCAGGTGCAGACTCATTCGTGGACAAAGGAGAGAAATCAAAAGGTACTGTATGGCCCCCTCCCTCCCTAGACCCTCTAGGATGCGTTAAATGACACACAGGAGTCTGGAATTCCTAAAACAATTCTAAATTTTTATTTCTAAGAGGGGAAAAAGGCAACAATAAACAAAAATGTTTATACTGAAATCAATGAAAGTCACGTGTCTGCAGTAATATCAATACCAATAATAATATTAATTACATAATTATCTTAGCTCAGACAAAATGAAATAAAGTGAGTTACGGTAAAGTCTGTGAAGGTGGGAGGCAGGAGAAAAGTGAGGAGAAAATCGAGAGGGGGTGGTCTGAAGTGTATAGGTGAGGAGGGGAGCAACATGGGGAACCAAACTAGAACAGTCAGGTGATTAAAGGGTGAGAGAACCAGGTAAGCAGACATTTTGGGAAGGTCAAGTAGCACCAAAAACATCTATGCTTGTTTAACTTCCCAAATGTTTTTCCCCTCTTTTGTTGGCCTCCACAAACATGAGACCTAATACAAAAAATACAAGTTATCAGCATGATCAGTCATCATGCTTGTTCTGTTACGTACTCGAAAAAACAGATAAAAAAATAACTTTCCAAGTCAATGAGTGGGGTTAAGTGTGCGATGTTGGTTTGAAGTTGCCCTGTACAAAATGCTGAGCAACACAACTGAAAATGAGGAATACGCTGTAGACGAGTACAGGGTACACACTGAGACAGATGTCAGACACTCCTGGGAAAGACAGCGAGTCTCAACACTGGTAACCAGAACACAAAACCAGTCCAGACAAATCCAGCTGAAGGCCTCCCTTTCTTCCACACATGAGGATGGAGGCCTTGGCTAATACAGGAGGTGCCCCAGTGATGAAGAGAACTTAAGAGGGTGTGGAGGTGGTGTTACAGAAACCTGGTGGGCTGTTACTGGATATAAATACAAAGAGAACCTAAGAGAAGCAAGGTGGGGAGTGAGAACGGACCGGTCAAATGCCAGGGCCTGAGTCTGTCCTCCATTTTGCTCCAGCATGACATCTGAGTGCTGCATCCCCAGCTGTGTACTGTTCTCATGCAACTCTGGCCATCACCTCATCACAAGACCTGAGATGTGACAAGAAAAGCCAACACTGAACTTCACAGGTTACTATAACATTTCAGCCTGCATCACAGCTGCGCTATTAACCCAAAATGTATACTGGAAACAGAGAACAGTTTGTCCACTGAAAGTACTCCACTTCACCACAGAGCACACAGCCTCCATACCACATCCAAGCTCTGTGCGTGCTCACTTTCACATGCCTGTGTGTGCGTGTGTGTGTGGGTCACTGCACCCTGGTGCGTCTGTTGCCACTCCAGTATAAATTGTGGTGAAGCAGTGGCTACATTGTATGCAGTGCATTTGCAGGTGAGCCACACGGGAGAAAGTTTGTTGACATGATATAATTAATCATAATAATTACCTCTGAATGTGTGTATGAGAGTGATTGAGGAGGGATAAGGGGGCACATCTTCTTAGATCCCGAGGCATCCTGAGACATGGGGGCACCGTTGCCTTCCCCTGAAACCCTGGGGCCCTCCTTAAGACTCTTCCTCTTCCTCCTGGAGTCTTTAGTCCGCCCTCCCCGGCGAGCGCTGTGTTGGGCCTGCAGCTTGATCTGATGGGACACAAGCGTGCAGTGAATGGACAGAGCAGGGGAGAAAAGAGCAACGGGAACATAAAGGTGTGGGAACAAGACAACAGATGGGGAAAATGTATACACTGGCAGCACATCTCTGTTGACAGGACTGAGAAATCACAATAAATAATCAGTCACAAGATAACAGCTACCAGTGGAGCGGTTTTTTTTTTTAAACTGGCTGTAGCTGCTCACCTGAATGAGTGTGTGCAGCGTGTGCCGGGGTGGCTGGGATGCAGCCTGCAGGATGCGGTGGATCATACGGGTCTGATCCAGTGTGACCTCCAGCAGATCTCCCTCCAGCTGCAGTTCCTCCAGCTGGGACCGGGCTTCTGAAGACAGCTGTATGACAGGACCCCTGAAAGAGGCCACAAGGGGGAGCAGGGCCTCCATGCCTAGGATGGGGCCACAAAAATGACAGAGGGAGAAGTGGGGAGGGAACAGAGAGTGAGATGGATAACATGCAGAATCATTTCCAGCAAACAGAAATTCACAACTGAACATGAACACTGACCTGTGATGCTATGAGCTTCCTCCTTCTGGCTGTGCCCGTTCTCACCATTCACCTACAGAATTAAGACAGTTATACGCATTCCGTCAGATGCCTGCTCGTGATGACACTGGGAACGAGGCACACAAATGGAGGGTGAGGGGCTCTTACTGAGGCACTGTCTGATCCCACACTAGCAGCTGTTTCTGTGCTGCTCCCATCCTCGGTCAGGTCAATGATCTCCTCTCCCAGCGCTCCTCCATTTCTTTGTGCTGGTGTGGTTATGGAGGCTCTATCTGTGCCCTGGCTCCCCCTCAGCACTTGCAGGGTCTCTAGCACCCCCTTAAGTTCAGGGCTGTCAAGCGCCTGCTTGGCACGTCCCTGCCAGCTGATGGCCCTCTCTGTCAAGCACTGCAGCGCCTCACCTTCAGGCAGCCGCACTGGCAACCGCTGTAGTGCAACCAACAGTGCCAAAATGGTCTCCAGACGCGGACGCCGGCTGCGCTGGCACCGCGGGCAAAGGAAGCATGTGTCCCAGTCCCACCAGCAGAGGGTGCCTTTTGAGAATGTGTGGTCCAGAGGCAGCATGGAAGGGAAGGGTACACAGCCCCCATGGAACCAATCTTTGCATAAGTGGCAGCGAAGGAGTGGCGTGAAGGGTGGGCGGCCACACACGCAGACAGGGGCAAAGGCTCCATTATCAAAGTGTGGAGTGGTGGAGTTGTCCTCAGAGGACACAGAACCATCTTGCTCCATGTTACTATCTCTCCTCCACTCCTCGTCACCTGTGTCAAGTCCTGGTTTAGCTAAATTGAGCTTCTGTAAGCGACGCACTGCCTCCTTCTCCCTCCGCTCTCCTTCTTTGAATGCAGACACCTGACGAAACAGTGGGCAGGCAATACCTCACATGACACACCTATCCCAAACACCGCAAACACGCATATGCTTACTGGGCAGCTGAAAAAATGTACAGATTACCCTACAGATGAAACCTTAAAACAGTTTGAAACTGAGAGAAGCAGAAGAGACAGAGATGCAGGCTATATTAAGAGACAGAGCAACAGCAGTGGAGCAACACTCACTATGGCCCCTGGGTCCCTCAGATCTTGTGCACTAAGGCCCAAGCTGTCAGTGTCAGTCTTGCCTCCCTTTCCTGCTCCTCCACACATTTCCACACATGGACACAGCACCTGTAGCCAAAATGCAGCACATAACTCCTGAGCAGCACTGTTTACCCCTTCATTGCAAAAGTCTGAACCATCACATGTTCTCCACCCTCCTTGCCAACCCCCTTACTTCAAGCAGGCTCTGCGGGGAGTTCTTTTTGAGGAAGGTCTTGCTAGCCTTCTCCCTCCAGGAATGTGCACTGGCCACCTGCAGCTCTAGCTGCCGCAGCTCCTCCATGAACACTGGCAGATCCCTCCCCACTGCCACCAGGCCTTCTAGATCATCCAGGCAGGGGTAGTGCTCTCCATTCTGCTGAAGGGCAAAAACAGACATAGGAGACCCTGAGTAACCTGCTGGAGTGAAACTTGACGCACGCTGCCAGAAGAGTTGGACAGAGAGGCCCTGGCCCACCTGGATCTCCTCCAGATCGGTAACCCACGCACGGGCCCGGCCTAGGCAGCTCTGCAGAGACAGTATGTTGGGGAGTTGCACTGGGATCAGCTGGGCTTCACTCACAATGGCTTCCAGCGTGGACAGCGGATGCTTCTGCCTGGAAGAGCCACCAATGGCCATTAGTTCATCTTAACAACAACCTGTCTTACTTCATAAACACTATTAGTGCAATTACTGTTAGATGCTCAGCACAAACTTCTACTCAAAGTGAGTTGCACTGTTCACAGTTTCACTCTCACACTCGCAGTGAAACATGCTACTCAACAGCTGAAACCTTCCAGAGACACCTGCTGCACGATACCCTGAAATCAGCTCTAGGCAATTTTATCATGCATTTAAAAATATATTTATTGAATATAATAAATATTTTAAACCGCTTAATATTTTAGTGTCTTGTGTGTTTGAATATTTATAATTTCTGTGTAAGAGAAACCTTTCACAACAGAATAAAGGGTTAGCAGTGTCTAAGCAAATGCAATGTGAGGCAAGGCTCACCTGTGCTCCAGGCAAATCTGCGCTTTCTCCTCCCAGCGCTCGGCAATGGTGAGCAGTTCCTGCAGCTCAGCCATGGCTGTCTCCACAGCGGTGCTTTGTGGCACACTGCAGCCTGCCTCCATGAGGCCACGCAGAACGCTCAGAGTCACAGAGGCCTCCTTGCCCCGTGGGCCCAGTGTACGCCGCACCTTGCTCAACCAGCAGCCTTGTTCCTGCAGCCCGCGGAGGACGTTCGCAACCGGAGCCTCAGCTGCCAGGGTAGCGCTCTCCTCCAGCAGGGCCTGCAGCTGTTCTGGAGGTGGTGGACCCTGGTTGTCTTGCCTGTTATTCAGTAAGGCCTCTGCCTTAGCCTGGAACTTCTCCACAATCTCCAACACTGTCTGGTGGTGGGTGGGAGGGCAGGATATGTTTCACCATTACACTGCAATGTATTTTGCAATGTATTTTCTTTTCTTAGTCTGCCTAGCAGCACTGGCCAAATTTACATTCATCTTCCATAGCTACACCAAGAGGTACTGATGTCCCCTTGTTTCCCAAACAAGACCAGCAGCACTTAGTTGTTTTCTCATTGTGAAACTAATTTTATCACAGAGAAACAAACACCGTCTGGGGCACATTATGGAAGTTAGAAGAAAATGAGCTGCAGTAAACACATGGGGAAGCGAAGATGGCTCAATTTTGGTCAACCTGTTTGTTTACCAGTGGCTAGAAACTAGCCTAGACCAAAGAAGGAGTTGGGAACATATGTAACATATGAGACTCTTTCAATTAAATGATTTAGCCCAGATTACCTGCACATCAGCCAGTGGGCTCAAGACACAGGGCAGGTTCTGCATCCTTTCCACCAGATCCTTTAGCTCAGCCAACGTCATCCTCCTGTGGGGAGACGTGCCAACAGGTCACACACACACACATACATACATATAGTGTGAGAACATCCTTCACCTCTTGGGATGATTCCTGGGCTCTCTACCTGCTCTGGGAGTTACTGAGGAGCTCTTTGCTGGTGGTCTGGCAGTGTTCAATGTCACTCAGAACGCCATTCAAGCGTTGTAGGAGCTCATTGCTGGGGAACTTCCTCTCTGTGGCTTCCTCCTTCAACGCCTCCAGCTCCTGAATGCCTGCACGTGCACAAACAAATACAGTCCCTGTATGCAACAACTCACATCTGCAAAAACAGCAACTGCTCTGCTACATTATTACCGCACTAAGGAGTGCACTTTAGTCTGCAACAAACTGCTATGAAAAACATAAGCCATATTTGGTTTAAATGACTTTCTATTACCCCATAAACCAAAAACCATTAAAAAACTAACTTGTCATGCAACGTGAAACTGTACCATTCATCATTCTTACAGTGCTTGCCAACTTTTCCAAATTGCCACAGGACAATTCAACATCCCATCCAAGCAGAAGTGTATTAAGACCATGATAGTAAGTGTCTCTTCCTCTCATGTTTTCCTTGTACAGCAACAGGCAGAGATATACCCGTTATAGACCATATCGGCAAACACATCTAACCGCAAATTTCACCATGCCAGCTTTTCAAATTCATTTGCTTTGCTTTCATTTTTACATTTTGTTTTTCATTTTGATTTCTTTTGTGTTTACTGTTGTGTTCTATTTTTTGCGTTAAAGGTTGAATACGTAAACCATATGTATCTTATGAACATTTTGTTTATGATTGTTAAATGTACTGTATGTAATAGTTAGAAAAACACTGAAAAAGTGCAAGACAAATAGGGAACTGGTTGGTTATGTTAACTAAAGTTAACTATTGAAATAATTATGTCTATTTTAATTGGTGACACTATCACAAATTAGTTTCAATTTTGGAGGCTCAGGAACACAAATGTTTGCTGTTGAAAGTGAGGTATCTCACTTCACAGTTTTTTTTTTTTTTTTTTTAAACAAATTACCTTCATAAAGTAGGGGAAATGTGCATTGTGGAGCAGGATCAACATTTCCTGTCGTGTATTTTTCTTTCTCACCTATCTTGGTGCCTTCCTCCTGCTCCAGTGCCTCTTTCACTCTGTTAGCCCAAGAGTCAAAAGACTCGGCTCGGACTTTAAGCCGATGCAGCATAGCTAACAGCTCATCCAGAGTGTACCTGTACCTAAGGTGGGCAAGAACAACAGTCACCAAATAGATTTCAGGATCCAAACAAGGGATCAACAATGTGTGTTAGCATACCTGAGGTAGTGTTTTTCTGTGGGACAGGCACAGAGGTCCTGTGTGTGGTGCAGACAGACTAGGCGCTCAGTGCAGTTGGTGCAAGCCAGGGCAGACAGGAAGCAGGTGGTCTTGCATTTGTCACACTGACGCTCATCATCAGGCAGGAGCTCAAAGGCTTCACGCTCAGCCTCTGTGATGCCCTGCTCAAATAGGACCATACACATGTACCGATTGGGGGGATAAGTAACATTTGATGAAACCTTTTTCTAATTAGTCCAGTCATTATGACTGAAATTCTAAGTCTGAATTTCTTAAGTATTGGGACAAAAAGGGGGTTGAGGAAAAAAGTCATTTTCATAAACCAAATATTTTTTTCATTGATACATGGATATCCTGCCAATTAAAGACTCGTGATGCCCCGTGGACCTCATATTTAATGACCATTATTTGTGATATTCTCAACAAGCAGCCTGAGCTCCTTTAAGAGTTGCCATAGAACAGCTGCCCTGCTCCTGTAAGCTGCCTTACTGGACACACATTCTAACAATAGAGATTACATAAAGTTACAAAACCAGATAACTGACATTAAATAAGAGAAAATGCTCTGTAGCTGCACTGTCACTTTAATCCATTCTTCCTGAAAAATATAATGAGTCAGTGATCCCTGACTAGCTCTCAGGGGGATAGATGTATGTTGTTTTTCATTTCCATATAAAGTGTGATCAGGTATTATTGAATACATTTGCTGATGCTCTGAAATAAAAGTAGGAATTTAAATTAAAAAACATATGAAGTAGTGCTAATAATGAGAGGCAAGTTCCCTTACCCTCTCCAGAAGACCCTTGCGCAACTTCCGCTCCTCCTGTACAATACTGAACATCTCCCTGTGAGTGGCAGCTGCCAGGTTCAGGTCCAGCTTCTCAGCACAGGCTGCCATCTTACATGTGAGCTCCTCGTGTGAAAACACACAGTACCGGCGGAGACGGCGGTAGTGCTCAATGCAGGAACGACCTACTGGAAGCTGAGACCATATGCAGGAAAGAAGATGCCACACTATCAGCCCATATAATTTATCCTACACAGACAGCAGACCATAAAAACAGAAACTATGTGGAGGACAAATACTGCACAGTAAAGGGAACAGAAAGATAGGATCACACCCAGGCTCACCCAGTCTGCTGTACAGAAGTTAACAGCTTCTGCAAAGTTGTAGCCTTGGTTGAATCCACTGTGGTAAGCCCGGGGGAAAGTGATGACAAACTCCCCTGCACACTGGTTGGTTCGAAACACCTGGCAAAAAGCACACAGTGAACTCGGTCAGAAGGACACTTACGTCAGTTGGAACAAGAAAGACTATCAGGAAAAGTTCTTTTTTCCTGAGATCATCAGAAAGTACAGAGAAAGAAAGGAAGATGCCCACCGGCACCCCATGGGCCATGAGGATGTTGGGATTCATAATGGTGACCAGCTGGTGCAGTAGGTCAGGTTGGGATTCAAACAACTCTGGAGTGAGCTTCTTCATGACGTCCTCCAGATGCTCTGCTGCTGAGGATGGGACCCCATACCATGTCTTGGGTTCTCCCCTGATGGATGGTGTAGAAGAGACATGGACAGGTCTGCATTCATTCAAAACAAAGTGCCTAGAAAAATGAATGATTACAGTAGATATAATTTATTTTGCACTAGTGTATTTTTGTCTGTTTCCTTTAATGAATCTAGGTTCTTATGTAGATTTCTACTGGGATTACTTAAGCATGGTGATGTAATCATGCTATTAATAATCAGCTTTCAAAAAGATTGGCACAGATTGGATTCCTGAATATCTAAAGTGTTCATCAGAGAGTGTGGGAACCAAACAGACCCAGTGCACATTATCCCAGTGGTATCAGCTCAGTACCAGTGCAGATAGTTGATGGAGTAGCTCCAGTGGTCCTCAATGTGCCAGCAAAAGGTGGAGAAGACCATGCCCACATAGAGCCAGGGCACCTTCATGCCTGAGATGTCACCGTTGATGTGACACAGAACAGACTGCTCCAGGACAGGCATCACATTGAGGTTCCAGCCACTGCGGGCATACTCCTAGAAAGGTGTTACATAGTCAGTACTCAATTGATTCACACATGGGAAGGTGGCACAGGCTGCTCTTAGGGAACCCCACCTCTTCTTCTGGGGTGAGCTGCCTCTTCCCATCATTCATTGGGAAACCACTGCCAAACTCCTTAGAGTGAATGTCTGCACCATACTCCACTGTCACATCCTCCTCAATGCTGCTGACGAGGCGCCAGAACTCTCGCTCCACCACCTCCGTGGGCACCATCTACACCAAAAACACAGGTAACCAAAGTTGGAGTGGGACTCACTTTCAGAATAAAAAGTTACATGCTGCAGACCAGTCCTTAGCGGTGCAACTTGCAACTGAATAATGAAAAAGACAGCTGCTTTGCCACCACACAACAAATAAGAAATCCATGTATAAAGCAAAAATTATAAAGCTGTACAAGTAGGTAAAAAACTTAGCAGCTTAACATGGTAAGTGTTTGAGAAAAGTGTGAGCCAAATGAATAAATTTAGCACTGGACTTCAAGGGTAACTGCTGTTAAATCAGATTTGTCTCATAACAGGTTTTCACAGTAAGGGAAGATATAGAAAGATACAGAAATAAGTTTATTCCTGCCTACTTTCATGCATGTCTTAGGGTTCAGAACATGAGAAGAACATGGCAATTCTGCACACCCTGAGCCAAATTTGAGCTTAAACCCAGGAGCTGAGAGGCACCGGCATTACATGCTGTGTCATTGTGCCACGCTTCCGCAGAATAAAACTGGCAGATGGATTTTTATCAGCATAAACAACAAACGAGCATAGTGCACAGATGGACAGTAAGATACAATATTAGCAAAATTATTTTCTATGGGCTGCCATATTCTTGAACAATGTGACTAACAATGACTGCAGCTGAAAACTAACCAGCCCAACAGGAAAAGTCCCAACTGTCTCAACTTCTACTGTGGCACTGCGGGGACTGATTAGAGAGCACACACCATCTGCACCACACACAAAGAACTGTTGAAGACATAAAAGTCAACATGCCTCCAGGAAAAGTTTAGAGAACACACAAAAAAATCTGTATAATCAAAACAAGTCCTGTTGATGTAAATGCTGCTAGTATACGTGTTGCATTCAAAAATTTAACTACACTTGCTGAAAATTAGTTTCTTTCACATTCTGCATTCAGTTAATAATAAGTTTGGGCAGGTCAGCTGATATGTCTTCCGAGCTCTTCTGTAGCAATTCTCAGAGACGTAGGGCACCCTTGGATTGACTTGCTTTTACTTTTCTGTGCAGTTCATCCCATGCAAGGATCAAACAGCAGTGCTTTCGATTGGTACTCTCAACTTGTAGAAGAGGTCTGTACATACTGGCTATGTCACTTCAGGAATAGGTTTTTAGTAAGTTTGTACTCACGTGAACAGGCATGTTGAAGTAGTCTGCCTTGAAGGCATCAGCCATCTCACCAAAGCTTTGCAACGTGTACTCCCGTGTGGCCTGTTCAAATCCGAAAGCCTCAGCTGGCTGCTTGCACTCCTAGTACGAGGAATGAAAATGAGAAGGCATTCAGGCATCTGAAGAAAAGCCACCTGAGATGTGTAAGGTGTCCAGGCTACTCAACAACTCACTTCTGCCACACACTTGGGACAGCGCCAATCCCCCTTGGGTGGGTCAGTAAGTGGTGGTAGCAGGCAGAAGGTGTGGTAGTTGTCATCACAGCCGTCACAAAGGAGTAGCTTCTCATCCTCATCACCACGGCCACACATGCGACAGACAAATGAGTCCACCTGAAATCGAGATATGGGCTACATAATATTCCTGCCGAACCAAATGCATTGCCCATGAAAGCTCATAGCTTCATTTTTTGCTTCTCCTCCATGCTCAGATGCTTATGTCCAAGGATTAACTTCATCCAAATGGCTTGACATCACTACCACAGGCACTTTGTGCTCGTTTTCTAGACCTCCCCCTTTCACTCTTCAGTAATGAACAATGGACTGCTCGCTGTGGAACGCCAGTGTCCCCTGCACACTACGGTTCTCTCTGCACTCACAAATTGCATGTTGCTGGGGTAACGTCTCAGCCTCATGGTCATCTTGGTGCAGGGCTCGTTTTTGCCAGTGTTGTCACTGTCTTCCCCATCGCCTTCGTCTGCCTCCTCCTCCTTTTTGATGGTAACATTAGGAGGAGGCTGGAGGCCATCACTGCCCTCCTGCTTGTTGCTGGCCTCTCTCACCTCCCCTGGTTCTTCTTTCACTGTGACGCTGTCTCTCACAATCACCGTTTGTGGCAGCTCATCTGAGAAGGAGTGAACAGGTCCAGCTACAGTGGTCAATGTCAGATAGGCTAAAAACAGCTCTCTATAACTACAGTGAAATCTACCAGGTTACCTTTCTTCTTGACCCCCTTGTCCCTGGCCACCAGCCCCAAGCCCATCATCTTGGGACCAGCTCCATAAATCTGCAACTTCTTCAGTTCTGGGTTCTTCTCTATGTCCTCTTCTGTAGGCTCCGGCTAGAGAAAACAAGGAACTAAGGCTGCTGTTTTGACAGCAGCAAGACTAGTATGTCCACGATGGGTAAGGCACAATCTGGACAATATAAGCTCAGTGAAACCTATACTAAGTGTGGCAAAGTAAACCTGCACAATAAAACACCCTGATGTCACACTTCAGGGCTGATTCGGAGATCATACTGATTTAACCCAGATTTTGGCATTTAGTGCTATGCTACGTAAGAGAGCATGTAAAGCAGCCCTCCCATGGAAAATATTTAAAGAAGTAAACATTTATTCTACTTGAGCAAATTTGCCTTTTAAAATACCTTGTGACAAGTGACACAAAGTGACAAATACTTGAATTTCTGACACTAGTCTTTTTGAGCCTGTGTTCTCATTACAGAGGGTTACCTGCTACACACTAATATACCAACTACCGACGTCCACAGATCAAACAAACACAGACAAAGCAGCCAGTAAATGCATATGAGCACAAGGACCTGGCAAAAGGCTCACAGCAGAAAACACAAAATGCACAAAGAGCACAGTGAAAGACCGCACAGAGATACCTGTGGGAAGCAATTTGTGAAGCACAAACAAACATCAATAAAGAACCAAGATTAATGTCGCATGGGAAAAGACAGGCAGCATAGGACAGACTTACAGATGACAGGAAAGGAGAGATGGATACACAGGGAGAAAGATGAATAAAGTCAAGAGGGACAGAAGGTAAGAGTGGAAAAAACAAAGAAATCAGGGAAAGCAGGCTGAGAGAAAGCACAGAGAGGCAGGAATCGAGACAGCGAGAAAGGCAATACCGAAGAGGTGTGTTGAGAGCCAGTGGTGAGAGGGTGGGGGGGCAAGTCTTCAGGACCCTGCATGGAGAGACAACAACAGCAACAATGGACTGAGAGAGGGGGGAGGGGGACAAATGAGACAGGGTACATCCGGGCAGATGGAAAAATGGGGCAAGAGAGGTACTGAAGAGGGTGGAGAGTGAGTACAGACATGTCAGTACATGGCAGTCAGTATTGGTGAGAGAGAGAGTTAATGGCTGGGGAATGTGAGAGGTCATGATGTGAACTGAAGAAGATAAAGGAGGAAAGGAAAAGGAGTCTAAATTCACACCTTATTCCTTTTGATCCTCAGGAATTAACATCAAAAGGCAATGCAGTGTGAGCTGTTAACTGTGTCCTTAAATAAAACATTACATATTGAAGTCTCATATCAAATGAGCCGTTAAATTTGTATTCTGCTGCCAAACAATCCACTCCAATGTAAACATGACTAAACTGTAACCTTAAATCTAAGCATTTTGCTTTATAGAATCTGCACATTAAAATGTTTTTACAAAATAGACAGTTGGGTCCTAGGGGAGAACATGGTACAAAACAGATGGTACATTCTAGAAAGTCTACATTGACTGTAATTATTGCTAGGATGCCTCTTGGATGCCTTAAGATGAAAAGGTAATTTATGCAATTAAAATGAAGTCCAAGTCCAGTCAGTAATGCAATATTAGAGATAAACTAGTCACATCCTCCTTTGAAAACAACTGCTGGGATACAGCAGTAGTATTTGTGTGTGTGTGTGTGTGTGTGTGTGTGTATATATATATATTTAAAAAAAAATAAATATCAGGGACGATATTTTATTCATTCCGGGACACATGATGAGAAAGTTCCACTAATGGTATACCGTACTCTCCAGACTACAAGTTGGATTTGTAATCAGCTTGCGGGCCGGTGTGACTTATACTCCACTGTAACATACATCATTAAAAAAATCTCCACACAATCTACTGCACTGTCCACCGTTCTGACTATACCGGTAGTTTTGTTAGGTCATTACAAAAGAGTTACAGAAACATTCAAAAATGATCCTGGCGGGTATGTTGATGAGCAGGAGGCACCAATCTCTGCACATCCTACAAGAAATTGTTGAACAGCGACACTGAAAATGACGACTTTGATGGGCTCAGCAATACTAAGAACATGGACTGGGCTGTTCATAATTTGACAGTATGGTTGACTGAGTGTACACTTGACACTGATATTTAAGTGTTGGGCTGCATCTTATGCTTACATTTATCTACTAGTAATATCAAGCCCTGTATAACACTTATTTCAACCACTGACATGCCAGTAACATTTTATTTTTAATAAAACATGACAAATCATTACTGAATGAAGTTATGCATCCGAGTGTACGCTGCAAGATCTGTTTTTAATCGATCTACAGGGAGCACTTATAAATATGAATTATTTCATTGCACTGAGTGCACTGTGGTCCTACATGTAAAATACCTGATACATGTGAGTTATATTCCAGTGTGGCGTTATCTGCTGTTCTATTTTGTGAAGTAAGGGCATTTTTCATTTTAACAAATTTATACTACAGACCAACTTATAGTCTGGAAAATATGGTCATAATTTTTATACTTATATTTAGCTTTTATTGGGTTCTCAACTTTGATCACAAGTGGGACTGGAAGTTTCTTCATAACTTGATTTGTTTATAAATCCAGTCATTAGGTCAGCCAGTAAAAGCTTAATAATAAAGCAATACCCTTTTTTAAGTTTTCCCCTAAAATTCCGATTTAATGCAGACTGTTGATTGACAAAACATAAACGTTAAAAAGGGATCCAACTACTGATCACAACACTCAAACACCAGACAAAAACTGTAAACACCATGTATCTGAGTTTAATTAAGTCCCAAATTCCTACTGTTTGGCAGGTTTAATTGCTAATATCTGGATGTAAAAACCAAGGTGATTTATTCTCTGTGACCAATTTTGAAAACGGACAACATTAAAAATAAACCAGAAAAGTTTCCATTTGAACTCAACTGTTCATAACACATGGATCCAGGGTATATTCAAACATTTAAACCACAATAAGCACTTTAGCTCTGGCAAATAGAAGTGTTAAAAAAAATTTAAGATCTAAAAAACTGTCTTGTAGATCTCATAATCTGTCAAGAGATCAGTTCACTTAAAAATCAGACAAGAAGTCATTGTATCAAACCACAGAACAGAGTCAATACTAGCTGGACTCACAAAAAGAGCAGTGTTAATATGTGCAGCAAGAGAGATTGCAACATTTCACAGCTCTGAGATGCAGAGGCAAGGCAAGAGTGGTCTGAACTGGAAGCACTGTTCACAATTATTTGATAGATGTGGCTGTATCTATGAGAAAAGCTAAGGCTATATATATACCACTAAATATATTAACAAAAGTTTGAACAACTGCTTAGAAAGAACACAGGTCAGATAAAGAACACATCTGCAATGAAACCAAGTTATTTCAGGAAAGCTAGTGTTACTCTAACCTGATGCTCAGGCCACCTTCTTTCCATTACTAGGCTATTCTTTCCACATTGCACCATGCCTTAATTCTAAGGTAGATCTGTGCTTTATGCACTATCATAAATCCATTATTATGGTTTACTAACAGTCGTATTTAAAACACTAACAGAATTGAGCTTTAAACAGGAACTGCCTGGGATTAAGTTCTTCTAGCTGCGTGGAGAAAAATGGTCACTTCCGAAGGCTTTAATGTGGCAAACAAATATTATGCTTAAAATATTTTTTAAAAATATTTTTTGCAATTCAAAAATCCTGTAAATGGACAGCATGCTGTCCATGTTTAAATATTGAAATAAACCTTCAATATTTAAACATGGTCAACATGCTGTCTTAATAATCATTTCGAATACATGTGCTTGATAGACAGGCCTTTCACCCATGAATTAAGGGTATTAAGTAAGTCTATGTTAAACTTAAAATAGGAGAAAAAGATCAGATTAAGGGGCCATTAATCCACTAATTACAGTAATTAGTGAATAACATGCATGTGGAAATGAGTGCGATTAGTCAGGATCTCAGTGGGAACAGGTCGTAAACAACATCAGTTACCAACACTCAGTCAAATACATATTTTCGGTACTGCAAAGCCATTACTAGATTCATATGAAGCTGTCGTAGAAGACATTTTGCTCCTTGGGAGCAGTCACATGGGGCAACACTTACGTCAGGCTGCAAGCGATTGGCCCGTCGCCCATAGCTGCTCATCTTTGAGGGCTGGACCGACTGGCGAAGGGGGATGGAGTGTGGCTTGTACTCCTTATCCACCTCTTCGCTATCATAGGGTCGCGGTTTATACTGTTGCAGAGGTAGAGAGAAGAGATGTTATACCCTGCATATAGCATGCTGCTGAACAAAAGTAGCCATACTAGAATTTGATAAATCACTCCAAAAATGAAGGAAAAGGGAACATTGGAAGTAAGACCAGTAGGCAAACAAACCAGTCGTTCCAGATCTGGGAGTACATGGTGTTCATTTACTCTTTTTCATTAACATGTCAGCCACCATACGATTTTACTGAATTGGATCAGTCTGAAATTTTGGAGTAAAATGAATAAAGATACCCTGAATCTTAACTGATCATTTGAATGGCTACAGCAGTGAAACTTAAACAGATAGTGGAAGTAATTCTCTGTATTACACAGTGCAGCCTGGGCCCAGAGTTTAACTCAGTGCTGAAATGTATTCACACTGCCTGTTAATCTCTGTAAAAATAGTACATTTTTTCACAATTCTAAAGAAAGAATAGGACGAATGTTTTATTACTGGCAGACTGGCCCCTGACTGGAACATCTCAAAGGGGTAGACAATCCTCTCATAATGAGAGCGCAGCAAAGAGCCGATGTTCTTCCCAGGGGGATAGCCAAGCTTCTGGGCCACGCGAGCCCATCGCCTCTCCTTACAGACCGTCTCAAACCCGCCCTCCTCCGACACCACCTGCAGCACACACAGGAGATCACAGCATTGCAGCTTTGGACAACTGTCACTCATTATTCAATTTAAAAACAAAAAAAAAAAAACATCATGACCAGATAAACGTCAAATGTATAATAATGTACTTCTGTAGAATGCAAATGCATTTAATTTGGATTTTTAACTGCATGTATCTTAGTGTTGGTTTGCATTATAACCTAGCATGCATCAAAAATGATTTCATTAGTGACTGTTAAAAAAAAAAAAAAAAAAAAAAAAAAAAAAAAAAAAAAAAAAAAAAAAAAAAAAAAAAAAAAAAAAAAAAAAAAAAAAAAA